>JAAXCT010000236.1:600000-794890 GCA_012490785.1 Eragrostis nindensis | reverse complement strand
TAAACTGGATTAATGATGATTAATAATGATGATTTTGGAGACCCGTCGCATCGCATAAGGACCGGTACATTTGTATCTTGATTTAAGGAAACATCGTGCGACCATGGATGCTGGTATGGAACGGCCATGGCTAAGTAATTAGTTGAATGTTGCCTTGCGTTCTAGAAGTAGGAAATGTATGGATATTTTACCCGATCTGGTATTTATTCAGAGGGACCTCCATTACTACGGTCTTGGGCTCAAGGTTTACCAATACAATGAATTGTACCCTTTTAATTCCTGCCTAACTATCCATGTTTGAAGGAGGAGAAAATTGTACCTCTGGGATGTTAGCTGGTAGGTACGGAGGGATTTTTACAATTTAGGGAAGGCAAGGTTAACAAACGGCTAATGAAAACGTCATGTGTGATACGGATGTGCACACTTCGTGAGTGCACGGTGCTGGCTACACTACAGACAGTCACTCACTGTCCATAGGTACAGCGTACAAACTCTGCAGAGTAATTAATCCATTCGAATGGCCGTGCTTGCGGTCTCAAGCTCTTTAATGATAGGTCTTTGTTTAGAGAATGGTTGGGATTAAAATTGATCATGATTATTATGGTTATTAATATATGAATGGCATAGATGATGATTTTATAGGAACTTGACATGGAAGTCAAGTATGGCACTTTATTCATATGATATTTTACTTGTGCTTACATTTCTGCAATTTATACTCAAGCAATTCAATTTAGTAATTATTTCATTAATCAAGTTTTAGATTGCCATATGCTCATTTATGCAAATTACTCATATTATACCTTCCTTCATTTGGCCTTGCATATAATTATGATTTTGCTATTATTCACCCGCATTGCTTGCCTCCGATAATTTGGTTTCAGAGATGACGAGGATCTCGGTGAGGAACGATGCCATTCTTTCTAGGAGTTCAACTTCCAGTCAATTGCCTGTGGGATGATCACGGAGCACACGCTGGATATTTGAATTCCTTCATGTTACCGCTTGTTACCGTGTGTTTATTTCTTAAGGTATTTCGTCGGCCGTTGAGCCATATTTTGTAAATTTTCAAATAAACTTGATAGTTAAATTTTGATATGGCTATGGTTCCACTGTGAATACCGTGTGTACTTGTCGTTGATCCTGGGACAAGTACGGAAAACACGGAGTTTCGGGTGATTTAATTACCCGGACGTTACAAGCCAACTGTGGGAGCAAGAGAGGAGGAGCTTGTTGGATTTAGTTGGGTAAATGGATCCATGCAAATACAATTAAATCTAAGAATTTAAGGCACTCTAATGCTAGATGCTATGTGTATGTGAGGAATTGTGAGAAATAAATCAGCATGAAGGAGGTGTGCGTCTGATGAAGTGCCACACGAATGCTTTCTTGCTTGTCATGCTTTGTAGCTTTGATTTGAGAATTGATCATCAAATTAATGAGTCACTACAATGCATAGTAGTAACGGCTGGAGTTTAATGGGTAATAAACTTGTATGTTACTAGCAAATTTGGTTGAAGTTTATTACACAAGAAACTCTCCGTCATCTTTTCATCTTCCTCCTTTCCTATGAGAAGCACTCACACATACACACACAACTACTCTCCGAATCCACTGCTTCTTCTGTCTTCTCTTCCCCATCGCAAGCTTCTGAGCGCACAGAGTTTGCGAGAGCAGGCCTCCGGAACCACGCCTCGCTGCGACATCTGCATGGATAGACGGGCGATTAGGTTTTTGGAGAGAGCAAGGCGTGACTGCTCATTGATCGACTACTTCCCGTTGTTGTGATTCGATCGACTACTTCATCTTCTTCCCGATGTCGCGACTGACTACACTGCGAACATCATCTTGCACCGACTTAGATCGACTACTTCAAACAGCTCAACATGTCACCTATTGGGACCGGCACCGCTGGTGCTTCTGGGTACATCCTGAACATACTCTAGCTTTCGATCTTGTTCTTTCTATTTTGTGAAATAGGCATGAACACGTTCTTGGTTTGTCACAAGATCATTCATGTTATACACAATCATGTTTTACCTTTATTATTTGGAATTAAAATATGCCGTAATTTGCTTAATTTTCTAACAGAGCTTGATCTGCTTTTGTTAATTTGGCCCCGCCTTGATATCTGGTCTCGCTTCGCCACTGCAGGGTAGGGGTATCCGACGACGTGAAGGTGCTGCCCTACGACGACGGACATCAAGGGGATTAGGGAAGGACGGCTCCGCATGATCAAGCACAATTCCACTGCACGCCTTTTTGGAGAAGCTAAGTACTCCAATAGGTTTGCGTAAGGTGTGTAACCCTGTCCTGTACTGGTGGCTTTGATGATTACCTCTGCAGTGATAGACTGTAGTACGTCTGCACAGGCCGGTCCTGATATTTCGGAGGCCCCCTTTAGCATATACATTTTTTTCCTCCGGGATTTTAGCATTTGCATACTTTGTACTTTTTTTGAACCATTGTTGCCATGCAATTTTAGTTCAATTTAAACTAAGATTTACTATCCTACTTTGTTGCAAAATCTATGTAGTCCAAAATTTTGTGTCAAGCTGCAACAGTAAAAATATTTGTATCGTTTGTTTTGATCTTGTCCTATCCATATGGGCTTGCAGTTTGCTTTCACACTAATCATCATCTGCTCCATCGGTTGGGCTGGTGCAAAATGGGCTCACGGCAGGCAAGCAGACCACATGCCAACTCATCCTTTATGGGCCTCAACAAGCAATACGCACAAACGAAATAGTTGGCCCAGGCCCACAATCGTCCATATAACGGTTCGTTAACTCTTCTGTAACTCTCCCGTCCGCATATGAGGTCTGCAATGGCGACACAGAAGGCAGCACAATATGGCAGACGGCTAAAGGGTAGGGCAATCTTGCATCTCAGGTCGGTGCCCCTTGGATTTCGGAGGCCCGGTGCAGTCGCACCGCTTGCACCGCCTCAGGGCCGGGCCTGGTCTGCATGTTGCCGAGGAGCAGCGCCATCGGGATGAGTTGGTTCAAACACCATCAGGCAGATAATGAACAGATGCTCTCCTTGTAGGGCTAGTTTGGTTGCTATCCTGAGCAATGTGCCTGAGCAAAAATGGTGCCTGGTCAGGCATGGGTGTTGTTGCCTGGCAGTGCGTCGTCTCCAGGCCCTGTGCGATGGTGTTCAGGTCCCGAACACCCGCCCCACCAGAGCCAGAAGCCTGTTGATGAAGACGACAACGGATTGGATGGCGGTGCTGCGATGCAGTAATGGAAATCCTTGTGCAGGACGGTCACCTTTGAGTCGACACGTCGTCCCAACGTACTTTAGGAACAACTTTTTTTTTCTTGCGAATGGGAACAACGCGTTGAGATGGGCATCAACATCAAGGGACAATTCATCTTCAAAGTCGAGAGAAAAATAAATGAAAAAACAGAAAAAAAAAGAATGTCTCTCTTATTATTCATAATCAATTCATAGTCATAGCTCCATACTACAAAAAAAAACATGTAAGTGGGTGTCAATTTTGAAGAGGATGAGCTCTGGGTCATCAGCGATGGCAAAGATGGACGAAAGGTTACGCTCGGGCGGCTCCAAGAAATAAGAGGCGGCACTCTCCAGAAAGGAAAATTCGCCGGCCCCCTCGTCTCCGGCGGTATCGCCGTCGGTGGAGGAGGGAGGCCCGGCATCCAGTGTTCGTCCTGTTCGTTTTTAGGTTTAGATTTAGGTCTTTTCGTGGTGGTTGCTTTACGCGGCGACTATTGCGGTTGTTAGGGTTAGGGTTTCTCTAGTGGTCTGTTCGACGAAAGTGGTAGCTGCAGTGCGGCGTTGCCATGTTTCGTCGGCATGGAGCAATGGAGGATGAGGTGTCTCAGCGGTGATGGTGAGTCAAAGACATCATCATCGATGGAAAATAAGGTACTCCGGCACTTCCTTTGTCTAGTCGTGGTTCTTCTTGGCCATGGCTGTGGGCTTGTGAGAGCTCTGTTTCCCGTGACTTCCTTCTATATGTTGTTCGGATTTGTGTTTTTCCATGATGAATCTGGTGAAGGAGGTGACGATGGGTTCAGCGACGAGCTCAATGGCGGCAAGTTTATCGTATTTGCGTGTGGAAGGTCAGTCTATCCCTTTTTTGTGAAATGATTGGGTTTCAGTTTTTCCCCGTCGAAGATGAGGATGAAGGTGGTGGATGGTGAGATGGCCGTGTTCGTTCAGGTCGGAGTTCTTTTCCGTGGCATATCCATTTAGGATGGTGATCTTAAATGGTGAAATTTGCGGCTCTTTCAAGGTTTTTTGTCTCCTATCAATGGAGTTAGAGTTGTTTGAGTGACTTATGTAATCAAGGTATGTAACGTGCTTTAATATTAATGAAATTCTCTTTTTGTAAAAAATAAAGCGATGGCAAAGATGGATTTTGGAATAGTTTCTATGTGGAGTGCAGGGACAAATAACAATGGGTTCGATTTGCCTTCTCCTAAGGCAACCCAACAAGTAAGCTTGCATTATTTAACCACACGTATTAGCATCTAAATTTCAAATACGTAAATTGTGACAATAATAAATTATGTCCATGTATTGCAGGGCAAAAATTGTCAAATAGTAACACATTGATGGCGCTGAAATTCAGAGTATAGAGCTACAAAATGACGATTGGTGTGTTTGTGTGCTCGGACAATGTTTGGAAGACTACACGACAGTAGCTATGACTATGACAATAGTTTGGTTTAGGTCTTCCCGTGGTGGTTGCTCTAGGCGGTGGCTACTATGGTTGTTAGGGTTAGGGTTTCTCTAGTGGTCTGTTCGAAGAAAGTGGTAGCGGCAGCACGACATTGCTATGTTCGTTGGCATGGAGCGATGGAGGACGAGGTGTCTTAGCGGTGGTGGTGAGTCAAAGGTATCATCATCGATGGAGAATAAGGTACTCCGGCCCTTCTTTTGTCTTATCGTGGTTCTTCTTAGCCACGACTGTGGGCTAATGAGAATTTTGTTTCCGGTCGACATCCTTCTGGATGTTGTTCGGATTTGTGTTTTCCCATGATGAATCTGGTGAAGGAGGCGACGATGAGTTCAGTGACGAGCTCAATGGCGGCAAGTTCATCGTATTTGTGTGTGGAAGGTCAGTCTACCCCTCTTTTACGAAAGGGTTAGGTTTCAGTTTTTGCCCGTCAAAAATGAGGATAACGGTGATGGATGGTGAGATGGCTGTGTTCGTTCAGATCGGAGTTTTTGTCCGTGGCATATCCGTCTGGGATGGTGATCCTAGATGGTGGAATCCGCAGCTCTTTTAAGGTTTCTTGTCTTCCATCAATGGAGTTGGCGTTGTTTGGGTGATGGCTTATGTAATTAGGGGATGTAATGTGCTTTAATATTAATAGAATTTCCTTTTTGCAAAAAAAGAAAAAAAGAAATAATGGTGCATCCTCTTAAGAAAATCATCAGCACAAGAAAACAAATTAATAACCAACTTCGCTACACCATAAGTATTTTTAAAGTTTCCATTCCATCTTAGTCCAACATCTCTATAATAGTTTTGGAAATCTCCTTTCTGATTAGTAATGTTTTTAGCTCAATATTAATATAATTGATATCACATGCTAACTTAACGAGATCGCATCGTAATCAGTCATCCGCATGTAACCGTGATTGATGCTAGATTGTTCGGTTACATATACTTAATTTCATCAGTCCACATGTCACAGGTAATATTGATTTGAACTACCCAATTGTTTTGGATCTAATAAAAAGACATCACCTTCTCATCAGATAAATGTAATTCATTTAAAAGGGGAATTGTATTGCAAGAAGAATGTAAAAGCCTCCTCTTAATTAGTCGTTAACCTTATATCACTTATCCTAAGATACATTGCATAAGAAGATAATAGATTTTTCATTTGTTCATTCAGTTGCTCCAACTGATGAATCTTGTGTCACTTTTACTAAGATACATTGAATAAGAACACAATAGACTTTTGCATTTTCCTAAGATCCGAACAAAGCAACCCTTTAGTGTGTAGTCGTTTCTCTCCGTCCAATCCCGTGTAACCAAACTAATCTTGTGTGGTCACTTTTGTAAATCGAATTATCACTGTAGTCTGTGCTTTTTTTTTTTTTTTTGCTTCATGTGTGGCTACAAAGATCCCCATGTATCCCATTCCATGTTTTCTCTCAATTTTACACCTCTATTTGCACACATGTGAGTACAGTTATGACAAGAGGAAACTCACACGGCATAGGTAAATATCTCATCTTCCTTATTGTTGTGTTGTTTTCTTAAAGAATAATTATCAACAAAGGGAAAAGTCCGGTTTACAATATAAGTTTTCGATCAAAGACTTTGTTCATAATTTAAAAAGACTTGTGAACTAAATACGGTTAGTTTTACAACATGTGGGAACCTAGTGGACTGAGGAACCATGTTGAGATGTGCCATGGTTCATAATGTGATGAGTAATTGACAACGAACGAGTTTGAGTTGAACTTGAGGTTCGGGTTTGAATTGCCGGATTTTGAGGGCTGCATGAGCATGTATATTGATTATGTTTATGGCTAACCGGAGTTGGTGAAGGTGTTGGGAAAAATGGAGGAGATGGAGAAATGTGTTTGCTTGTCTAATGATGTATAGGTCAATGGAGTCAACTTGATGGTCAACGGCGAGAGGATCGGGAGGAACAAGCGGGAGGCTTGGGTCCGGGCGATCGAGAGGCCGGGTGAGGTCAACGGTGATCCACACCGTACACGTGGCGGACAAGAAGCACGGAGGGTTTCATGGTTTGGCCTCAAAACCGTGGAGGTGATGAAGACGGCGGGTTGACCAAGTCAAGAGGCGAACGGGAGGCCGAGTCAAGTGAAGGGTCCCGACGGGCTGGGACGAGAAGACTTGACGGCGAGGTTCGCGGGACGAGGTGACATGCGTCGACATCGATGTGGTTTCCCAGTTTATGCCTCAAAACCGGCGGGCGGACGGTTTCCCGGTTTGGGCCTCAAAACCGGCGGCGGCGCATGGTGCTGTACGTGGCACCATCGCGAAGGTTGCGTCGAGGCGAAGCGAAGTCGTGAAGGGCCGATGGCGTTCGGGCGAAGGAAAAAGGGTTGGACTATTTTGCCCCTAGTGGTAGGTAGGAGTATGTAATACCTTAGGGGTATGTTGAGAAAGAGAAAAGCCTATATAGGTTGGTGGAGTTGGCTGCCAACCAGAGAGGCTCTTGGACTTTTCATTTTGGATCTAGAGGATAGGACTAGCTAGGATGAGCTAGAGAGAGATGAGAGGAGATGGAACAAGGTGAGAGCTTGTATCTTCAACTTTCAACAAGAGAGGGAGGAAGAGGGCGGCGCCCTAGTCTTGTACCTATGGATTTCGTGATTGAATCAATGGAATGAAGTTTGTTTGAATCAATCTCGTGCTCTTGTTCTTCCTCCCCATCTAATTCCCGAATTTATCTTTTTCCCATTTTCGGAGCTATTTTCGGGTGATTTTTTGATATCCTTTTCGGCTGTGATTTGGGTCGATTCTCTTGGATGGATTCGGTGCTAGGATGTGTGGGAACATGCCTTGAGTGATCTCGTTAAAGATCTCCCCACGAGCACTTCGAATTTGTGGATTTCGACCAAGTTTGGCCAAACCCTCGTTCTTCCACGTGATCTGAAATTCGAGGAGATTTGGTTGGGTTTTTGGTATGGATCCATTTGGATGAGGTTCCCAATCTTTTCACACACCTAGGGTTCAAGTTTGGTGATTTTTAGAGGTTGTTTGATTGGGTTTCAGATTTTGGAGCAACCGGTCGCGCGTTTTTGTTCTTGCTGTTCATCGCCTACCGGACTATCCGACCGAGTACCGGAGTATCCGACCCTGGTACCCGACCGGACTATCCGACACATTACCGGAGTATCCGGACCTGATACCTACTGGAGTATCCGACACCCTACCAGAGTATCCGGGCCTGGTTTCCGACCGGAGTGTCCGACGAACCCACCGGAGTATCCGGTACCGGAGTATCCGACTAGTGATCGGACTATCCGATAGGGGGTTTCTGGACTTGAACTTTCAGATCATCTCATGGAGTTCGAGTTTGCTTGATTTGCTTCCGCAAGTGTTCCGACGTCATCCTTGATCACTCCTAGGGTCAGCACAACACTTTTCATGTGTGTTTGTGATCTTGGTGATCAATCTTGAGGTGGGTCGGGACATAGGCCGAATTCTTTGCAGTAATTTTTATCGGCTCCCATTCACACCCCCCTCTGGTCGCCTTCTCGGTCCTTCAATTGGTATCAGAGCCGGTTGATCATGTGTTGAGCTTCATCGGCTTTGTGATCCGAAGCCGACATGGAGAAAAGTGCGATCAAGCTCTTGGTCTTCGATAGGGAAGATTTTCCCTATTGGAAGTCTCACACTCAAGCTTACCTCATGAGTCAAGGCATTGGGATATGGAGCATTGCAAACCAACTACGAGATTCCGGAGAACATGGAGACGGCGCAACAAGGTGCGATCACTCAATTTGATAACAACTCTAAGGCTGTTAACATCTTGCTTTCCGCTATCGGTAGAAAGGAGTACGATCGCATTGCTCACCTTAAGACCGCTCATGCCATATGGGAGACGCTTTGCTCCTATCATGAAGGCACTAATCAAATTTAGACCATGCGTAGAGATTCGTACAACAGGCAGTACCAGACCTTTGCACAGCTGCCTGGCGAGTCACTAGATGCTACGTTTGCTAGATTCGAGTCCATAGTGTGTCATCTCAGGGCTTGTGGTGATCTTGTTTACACTGACAATGAGCGTGCTAATCAATTGCTTTACTCACTAGATGAGAACACATGGGGTGTGAAGATCTCCGCTCTTTAGGAATCCCCCGACTTTGGCACACTCACCTGCGAGCAGCTCTATAGCAAACTCAAGTCTCACGAGCTCTCTAGGAAGTCACGTCCGAACCACAATGCATCCACTAGTATGGCTTTGATGACTGACTCTCATGGTAATGCATCTTATGGGACTAACCCCTCTCACAATTCTACTTTGGAGTTTGCTCTTTCTTCCTTGGTTGCAGCTTCAGATGAACAGGTGGAGTCCCTTCCAGAGGAGGATCTTGCCTTGCTGATCAGGAAGTTCAAGCGCTCCTTCAACAACAGAAGAGAGAGAGGAGAGGTGGTGATCCACGTGGCTGCTACGAGTGCGGTGATCCTCGTCACTTCATCGCCGACTGCCCCAAGCGGAAGAAGAAGTTCGACTACACCGACCGCCAAGAAGAAGAACCCAAGAAGAAGACCCACTTCTCCAAGAAGGACAAGAGTAGCAGGATGAACTTGAGGAAGGTGCTTACAAGAGCTCTCATTGCGTCCTTCAGCGATGTCGACTACTCCTCGAGCGACGACATCTCTGGTGCTGAGGAAGAGACGGAGAAGCCCAAGGACAAGAAGACTACTGACTTCACCGGGCTCTGCTTCATGGCGAGGGATAATCACCACTCCGACTCCGACTCCGACACAGCCAAGGTATCACAATCTCACGATGAGCCCATCTATGACAATGTGTCCTTGTGTGATGCCTTGTTCAAGCAAGATAAGAAATTATGTGAACCTAAGCGTCGGAATCGAAAACTTAAATCTGATCTTGAATTTGCTAATGCCGAGCTTGTTTCACTTAAGTCTATGCTTGATGAGGATAGGGTGGTAAAGTGTGAGTCTTGCCAAGTTGTCATGAATGATCTAGTCTCTCTGAAGGATGTGCATGCTCAAGTTGCCAGTTAGCTTGAGAGTGCTTTGAAAGAGCTAGAGGAGCTCAAGGCTCGACCTCTGCTCTTGGGTGCTTGCAAGACTTGCCCTAAGCTCACACAGGACTTGGATAGTCAATTGTCCAAGGTCAAAGAGCTAAAGTGGTTCTCGTGCTGCACCACCACCATGTGTTGTGTGTGCTTCTCTGAAGAGTGATCTTGTCACCACCAAAAATGAGATCCTAAAGCTTTCTCAAGAAGTTGAGAACCTCACCACTCGCCTCACAAGAACCAAGGAGAGTGAAAAGAGAATTGAGAGTGACTTGCTGAGGGTTAAGGAAGGTTCAACTCAAGGATACAACTTGGGTTTGGGTTATAAGAGGTGTGAGAAGGAGAGTGACAATGTGGGTAAGTTTGTACCAAGCTCCAACCTTCAAGATGAGAGTGAGAAACTTAAGCCCACCGACACCTACTACCCATCAAACCCAAAGCCCTCCTTCAACCCAAGAGAGGTCAAGAAGCAAAAGCAACAATCCAAACCACCTACACAACCAAAACAAAAACCCAGGAATGTGTTTACCTGCATGTTTTGTGGTAGGGATGGTCATTTGGATGAGTTTTGCTTTAGAAGGAAGAGAATTGAAAGGAGGCAAGCTGAGTTGGCTAGGAATGCAGTCTATCAGCCCTATGTTGACTATCCGCCTCACACTCCTTCTCGTGCTTACAGTGGACTTGGTCATCGCTCATATGACTTTGGTTCACGAAACAGAGGACTTGAGTCACGACGCTTTGATGGCCCACGTTTTCAATTTCGTGGTGTCCATTCCCAACGTGGATATAGTCATCCCTCATATGACTTGTATCCCCGTGACATGAGGAGTGAGTTTGGACGCTTTAACGGTCCACGTCGTCCCTATCGTGGTACTCGTCCCGTGCGTTCCAATGATCAAGTCATAGAACTGTTTTTACTTCTGCAGGTCATGTGGTTAGGTGCTGGATTCCTAAAGTTTATCTCTCTAACCCCAGCACTGAGCCCTCGATCTTTTCTTCACGTTCTATGTAGGTAGCTGATGGAGGCCTGGAGGTCAAGTGGTTGATGGACTCCGGTTGTTCGCGCCATATGACCGGTGATACTAGATGGTTCTCCAGCCTCACCCCCGTGAAGCAAATTGACTATGTGACATTCGGGGACAACAAAAAAGGTAGAGTAAAAGCAATTGGCGCTGTCAAGGTAAATGACTCCTTCACTCTCAAGGAAGTAGCCCTAGTAGAGCATCTCAAGTACAATCTGCTTTCTGTTTCTCAATTGCTTGACGATGGAAATGAAGTGATCTTTAAAAGGAATGCTTCTCGAGCTGTTGATTCGACTGGTGCTTTGGTTTGCAATATTTCTCGAATTGACAGAGTTTTTCGTGCTGATTTTGTTTCTTCTTCTTGTTCTCACAAGTGTTTGTTCGCTCAACCTTTTTCTGAGCTCTGGACATGGCATAGCAGACTGGGTCACATGAGCTTTGACTTGTTGTGTTGCTTAAGTGGCCTGAGATTGATCCGAGGATTGCCTAAGCTCAAATTTGAGAAAAAACTTGTTTGTGCACCTTGTCGTCATGGAAAAATGGTTGCCGCTTCTCATCCACCAATCAATTTGGTGATGACTGAGCAGCCTGGGCAATTGCTTCACATGGACACTGTTGGTCCTGCTCGGGTTCGTTCTGCTGGTGGGAAGTGGTATGTTCTTGTGGTCGTTGATGACTTTTCTCGCTACTCTTGGGTCTTCTTTCTTGGGAGCAAGGATGAAGTGCTTCATCACTTTCGGAGCTTGGCTTTGAGGTTGTTCAATGAACACCCTAGTGCAATGCGAGCAATTCGTAGTGACAACGGCACCGAGTTCAAGAACTCCTCCTTTGATGCTTTCTGTCGAGAACATGGCCTTGAGCATCAATTTTCTGCACCTCGTGTTCCTCAGCAAAATGGCATTGTTGAAAGAAAGAACAGAACCCTTGTTGAGATGGCCCGGACGATGCTTGATGAGCATAGGATTCCGAGGCGGTTCTGGGCTGAAGGCATTAGCACCGCTTGCTATGTTTCTAATCGGGTTTTCTTGCGCTCAATTCTTAATGTGACTTCTTATGAGCTACGTTTTGGAAGGAAGCCAAATGTTTCTCATTTGCGTGCTTTTGGTTGCAAGCGCTTTATCCTCAAGCGTGGTAATTTGGATAAGTTTGAGTCAAGATCTTTCGATGGCATTTTTCTTGGTTATACCCCACATGGTCATGCTTACAGAGTTTTGAACTTGGAAACTAACACCATCGTGGAGTCCTGCGATGTAACCTTTCATGAATCTATGCCGTGTACAAGTGGTGTTGTTGAGTGCAGGTGACAGGGAAATGGAAGAGAGCATCTTTGTAGACGATGATCTACCGGCTCCCGGTGAAGATGAGGATGAACCACTACTTTCTACTACTTCGCCTGCTCCTGAGCCGGTCCCTGCTTCCACAGTTCAAGCAGAGGGTCCCGTAGCATCTACATCCTCTTCGGCGGCCGTCGATCCAGCTCCAGCCGTCGTCGAGCAAGCCCCAGCTGTTGTTGAGGGGGAGGTACACTCCGAGAGAGAGGTCCCTCGACACATTCAAAGTCGACATCCTCCTCACCAAATAATCGGTAATCTAAATGAAAGGACAACAATGTCGAGGTCTGCTCATCTCACATGCTTTACAAATTCTGCATTTGTTGCCTCCTTTGAACCTCGAGATGTTGGACACGCTCTTTCTGATTCCGATTGGGTCAATGCCATGCATGAGGAGCTAGAAAACTTTGAGAGAAACAAAGTCTGGACCCTTGTTGAGCCTCCTCCCAATGTGAATGTGATAGGAACCAAGTGGGTGTTCAAGAACAAACAGGATGAGGATGGTCTAGTTGTGAGAAACAAAGCTAGGCTTGTGGCTCAGGGGTTTAGCCAGGTTGAGGGCTTAGATTTTGGGGAAACCTTTGCTCCTGTAGCGCGTCTAGAAGCCATTAGAATCTTGCTAGCCTTTGCTGCGTCTAAGGGCTTCAAGCTTTACCAAATGGATGTCAAAAGCGCTTTCCTATGGCTACATAGAGGAAGAGGTTTATGTCAGGCAAGCCCCAGGCTTTGAAAATCTCAAGTACCCAAAGTGTACAAGCTTCAGAAGGCTTTGTACACGCTAAAGCAAGCACCCAGGGCATGGTATGTTAGGCTGAAAACCTTCTTGCTAGAGCGCGGGTTTGAGATGGGGTGTGTGGACAAAACCTTACTCTCAAGCATGGCACTGACTTTCATTTGGTTCAGATATACGTAGATGATATCATCTTTGGTGGTTCATCTCATGCTCTTGTGTCTAAGTTTCAGGCAATGATGGAGAATCATGATATCTGTTGGCAGTCCTAAGGCCTAACAGAAATAAATCTGCAAGCGCACGGATTCCGATGTAGCTTTCACCTAGGAGTATTCCTAAGGTATCGAATCCACAGGGAACGAACAGTGTGCTAAACTCGAGATCTATGCAGAAAATCCGTGAAAAGGGGCACACTAAACAGAGAATTAATGCAGTAAGGGTGATAGTCCTCTGGCCAGGTAATCTAATGCAAGATATTAAATAACTGAGCAATTCGATAAGGGTCTTTCGATATCATCTACTTCGGGGCACGGCCGCCGCCAAGACACGCAACCCGATAACTAGGTTTAACGTATCCTGTCAACGGACCGCGTCTAGGCCCTACACATTCAACCCGAACGTGGTGGACTACAGAGACTGGTGCAGCTGTCACCTACACTCGCGGCTACCACAACATCCCATGGGATTGAAGGCAACTCAGGATAAATCAAAGTATAAACACTACGTTTACACCTATCATTAATACCAGCAACTAGCATATGTCTAGAGCTAGCACATGTAGCAAATAAGAAATACTCACTACATACCTGAATCCCATAAATGATAAAGAAGAAAACCTTACTTTATTGCTCAATAAATAATACCTTACATGTTACCCAGCCTGGAAGACTCGGACGAGTACTCCCAGGCGGAGTACATACCCGAGGCGTCGAAGAAGAGGAGCTCCGGCATCTCCGGAGCTTCCACCCTTCCTCCGACCCTCACTCACTCTCTACTTCTAAACTAACTTGACAGAGCGTGACCCTATTTTGGATCTTCTCTTCTCAAGTGTGAAGGTGCAGGATGGAAGTGAGAGGGAGGTCCTCTATTTATAGTGTGAGGCTTCCTTGGGAGAGTGGAGAAGGTCCCTTCATCCTAGGAGAATCTTGTGGATATTCCTCACTTGCCGACGTCTCCTTACTTGGTTGGTGCGTCAAGTTAGCTTGCAACCGCCTCTGGAACCTACTGGAAAAAGATGGGCCGATTCGGAGAAAATAGTTGGCCGGCCGGCCTAGGCCTAGGCCGGCCGGCGGGCTTTTCTCTCCGAATGCCTCGAATTTTTGTGGGCTGGCCTCTCATGATGTGCCCGTTAAGATCCATGGTCTTGCTCGGTGATTTGACGCCTTTTTGAGTGGTTGATGGGCTTGTTTGTTGGGCCTTGCGCAGTGGTCGATACTCTGGGTTGGGAAATATTTGTTGGCCATTTGATCCTTGATGTTTGAGCCCATTGGGAGATGCCTGGGGCTGCTGGACCATGTTGAGATCCAACATAAGCCGGCTGGCCTATGATGGGGCCGACCGGCAGGCATTTGCTCCCATTTGCAATGGATTTCGTCCTGCAGTCAAAATATCACCAAAACTCGTGGAGAGGCATTAGTTATAAATAATATTCTATTTATGTCCTTGTGTGAGCCTCATTTTTATTATGTTGGCGGTAAGAAATTGGTCAATAACGACCGCCAACACCCCCCCACACTTAGATCTTTGCTCGTCCCGAGTAAAGTAAATAAATTAAGAACAAGACTGAGCAAAGGCAAAGGTGAGTACACAACATCTTCTCTATCATGCATTGCTACAAAAGAGCACATTCCATGACTTTTCATGCCCACGGGATTTATGGTGGCTAAATACCTTGTCTTCAAAAGTTGAGAAATGGAACAGCACACAGGAAGATATCAACTGTCTAAAAAAATATTTCTGGAGTTTTTAGTTTTCTCAAGAAAATCTCAGAACACAAGTCTTCTCAAATGGTGCTCTCAATCGCTCAATGTGTTTGATTCCTGACCAAGGCATTGTGTTGCCTCTTTTTCTCCTACAACTAATAGGCTTATTTGTGGGGCTTGGTAGGGATAAAATAAGGCAACCTTGCATCACATATATTGCTAAATCAAAAGACCGGATCCAAGGAGAAAGCAAGTCATGCAATCTGTTCAAGATGTGCATGTGTGTGGATAAGTGGATGGAGCAATATGATTACTCCTTCTTGTATACCTTCTATCTCTCTTTGTTTTGAATTTTGAGGGCATGGCTATCTCTCTCTCTTTTTTGTTTTATGATGCTCTACTTTTGAGCAAGATTTTTTTTTATTTATTTAGATAGCCATACCTCTCTTTTTTTTTTCAATGATACCTGGAGAGAGAGGTACAAAAACATATGGAGTATTTATTTTGTGGAATGTTGATGGCAATGGGTGATGCTAACTTCCAGTGTAGAAGTTAAGCTTATGTATATGGTGGAGTGTACGTGATCTTGATCATGGAAGCATGAAAAGCACCTCACAAGGGTCACAACAATTTTGAAAAAGCTCAATATGATAACAAGTAGCATATGTATAAAGGATGTGCAACGAAATCAACATATGGCTTTGGTAGGAAATTAAACCATTGAGAAGACTGTGAATCTGAAATATTTTTCATTATTTGCAAATAAAATCTCCAGAAATTGATTTCAAGACAAGATAAATTCTCAAGTGCTATATCACACATCCCAACAATTTAGACAAGGTTTTCCTATGAAAGAGTGTTTTTCCACGGGACATAAGAGCAGTTAAAGAATAAACTTTATATAGCAAGCATGAGAGACGGATGATTGTGTTTGAGAGCAAAATTTTTGGAGGTCCGGCCATACCCCGACCTTGGTGAGGAACTCCTCATCCATGTCGATGTTGGAGACGATGCGGCCGCGGATGTTGGTGTAGTAGAACTCCTCCATGTTTGTGAGGGTGAACCCCTCCCGAACCGCGCGCGGTACATATGCCGGCTCGCTTGACTCGGCCTCCATCGACGATCCGCCCGCCACGGCGGCGGCGGCGGTGGCGGCGGCCGCGCTTCTCGTGCGCGGCCTTGGTCCTCGAGGGATGCCGATGTCGCGGTGGGCGATGTAGAAGTCATCCCGCCCTCATGGCGGTGTCATCTCGACGGAGAGCTCGGGGCTATCATAGCCCGCCGAACTTGCCCTCCGCGCCGAGATGAAGGAGCCGGAGTCGCTGCCGGAGTTGTTGTCGCCAGATTGGTGCGACCCGCCGGAGTGGTGTGATCCACCGGAGTGTGCAATCCGCCGGAGCTGAACCCCCGGCGAATCTTCTTGCCGGCGCTCTTGAGCGTGGAACCGAACCCCTTCATTTCCTGCGAAAGTGGAAACAAATCGCGCAAATGGAGGAAGTGGAGGAGTGGAGAGAGTCACCAGGAAGTTGTGGCGAAAATGGAGGAGGTAGTGCCCCCTCTTATAGCTCTCCAAGTCGTCCAAGAGAAGGAACCCGCGCCAGTTCAAATTCCATCGGCGCGCCGGTCGGCACATAGCCGTGCCGACCGGCACATTTCAAAATTTCGCGGATTCCGTCGTACCTCGGCTGCCACGCCTTCTTTTCTTCTTCCCCATGCCTTATACAGTGTCGCATGTCGGGAGACAGGGGTGCACCTGCAAAAGTTTGGCTTTCCCATGATGTGCCGATTGGCACGGCCTCCGTGCAAGTCGGCACCATTCAAACTTGCACTGATTCCTCCGCGCCTTGGCTTCCGCAATTTCTTTTCCTCTTCCCCGTGCTGCATACAGTGTCTCATGTCGGGAAACAGGGGGCAAATTCGAAATTTGAATTTCCCAGTAGGTGCCGATCGGCACGAAGTCCATGCCGGTCGGCACTTTTGCTCCATCCCAAGGCAGGGTGTGCGGTGTTCCCCCTGTGCTCGGCAGCTGCATAGGTGTCAGTGATTTTTCCTCCTTCCAATGTGCGCAGACTTTGATGATCCGATTCGAATTCTTGGACTCCGTGCCGGTCGGCACGGTGAGGTGCCGGCGGCACAACGGAGTCCACGCCTGATTCAAAATTTCGTTGCTTTGTGTCGCAAAAAATTTCAAATTTTCCTGTGGATGTCAGACTTCCTGTAGCATCAAGATTACTGGAGGTGGCGTTTCCGTTCTGTGCCGATCGGCACACAAGTGTGCCGGTCGGCAGGTGAGCCAAATTTCCGCCAGTGCCTCCTTCTTAAACAAGAATCATCCAGTATATCTCTGCGACACAGAAAAATACCAAAAACACGGAAATATTCTCGGGACAATTGTTGCACTTACCTTTTCGATTTTTCCTTCCTCGAATATCCCGCACATTTTCTTCATTTTACCCCATATTAATTTGCATCTCCAGATTGGGGTATCTTCCAGTGCACGATTTGACGTGCTAGCCCCTGTGCCGATCGGCACGGCGCTGTGCCGGTCGGCACCTGGTAGAATTTCCTCTTTTTTGTTTCTTTTCTTCCTGCGCTGTTAGCGAACAAGCAAAATACAAAAATAAAAACTGCAGAAAGTAAACAGACAGCGCAGGTGTTCACACAAAAGTTAAAACAAACACTTGGACTAACAAATTTTATTCTGGGAGCATTATTGTGGATTACAAGCAAACAATTTAAAGGCCGGGTTGCCCTCCGGTTAGCACTAAATTTCTAATTCACGGGTTGCCCTCCCGAAAGCACTAACACACAAAGACTCACCCTATGACTCGCTTCCCAGATTTTGGATTGCCTCCCAAAAAGCGCTCTTAGTTTTAAAAAGGTCGTAGAGCTTGACCTTCCCGCATAAATCACTTCCTTAGCGTCGCTCTACGGGAAAATGTTGCGACACTACAAGGTTCTCTTGTCTCTTCTCCTTCAATGATAGGACATGTCCTTCCTCCAGTTACCCTCGATTGCTTTATGGTGCGGAGACTTGTACTTCTCAACCCACTTGGAGACCGTACGGCCTTCTTCTCCCTTGGGACAAAAATTGAATATGTAGGAGGCTCCACTTATGTCGAAACTTATCTTTCCACTCCCCACATCAATGTTTGCCTTCGCTGTCCTCAAAAATGGCCGGCCCAAAATCAATGAAGTCTTTGTCCTTCTATCCATATCAAGCACAATAAAATCCACAGGAACTATATGATCACCAATTTGAACAGGCACATCTTCAGCAATTCCATCGGGATAGCGAACCGATTGATCGGCCAACTCCAAACACATAGCCGTAGGCTCCAACTCTGGCAAATTCAAACTTGCAAAGACATAGCGAGGCATGACACTTACACTTGCTCCAAGATCGCATAAAGCCCCTTCAAAGACTTGAGCTCCAATCAAACACCGGATACTAGGAGATCCGGGGTCGATCTTCTTTTCTGGTGTAATGTCATTAATAGCAGCAGTGCACTCCTTTGTCATCTTCACTACTTCTTCCGAAGCTAAGGACTTCTTGCTTTGCATAATATCCTTTATGTACTTAGCATAGGTGGGCACTTGAAGAGCATCAAGGAACGGGACGTTTATATATAACTTCTTCATAATATCGACGAACCTGGAGAATTGCTCATCATGATGTCGGGTCCTTTCTGTCTTGGTCCGCAGCTGCGTATCCAGAAAGGTAGCAGGACCGTGTTTCTTGTTCTCAGTTCCCTTTTTCAGACCCAAGAGGTCAATTTCCTCAGTGTGCCGATCGGCACCTCCTGTGTGCGGGTCGGCGCTGTCCACTGTAGCGTGCCGATCGGCACCAGTTTCGTGCCGGTCGGCACGAGGTCGTCTTGCTCCAGCTGCAAACTTCGGATCTTCAGTTTGCTTCCCAGACCTCGTCTTGATGGATTTCAGCTGTTCTGCAGAGCGGGTATTACCAGGAATGGCTCCTTTCTCGCCTTTTACTGACTCTGCTAATTGGGCCATTTGTTTCTCCATCATCTTCATGAATTGGAGAATTTGCTGATTAGAACTCTCCACTTCGATGACCTTGTCATTGATTGTTTCAATCACACGATCAACTTCCTTGAATTTGGCTTGGGTGTCTTTGTTGACCTTCTCTTGAGCTTGAAAGAACTCTTGGCATTGAATGCGAAGAGGGATGGCATTTTGCATAGACGATGATGGGGTGAAGCTACTCCTTTGTTGCTGATATGGAGTCTTCCATCCTTGGCTCTTGACATAATTGAGCATCTTTACATCCTCGGGGCAATCCTTGCTCACATGACCAAGTTCTCCACATTCTTCACATGTGGAACGGGCTTCCGCTAGCTTGACGGTCTCTTCCTTGGGAATATGATCAATCTTGTCCAATCTCCTTTGTATGGTGTCAAGCTTGTCCATAAGCAATTCATCATAAGCTCTCTCCACCACACTCTTCATCTTTCCCGTGGAAGGTTGAAGGCTTCTACTTTCTCTCTCACTAACCCATGATTGACTTTGCTCTATCTTCTTGATCAAGGCTGTGGCTTGAGCGGGTGTCTTGTCCAAAAACGATCCTCCAGACGAAGCATCTCAGTGTTGTCGGGACAAAAGATTCAAACCCGTGTAGAACCTCTCCACTAGCTCCCATTCAGCAAGACCATTGTGCGGGCAAGCATCCTTGTACTCATTGAATCGATTCCATGCTTCTCCAACGCTCTCATCAGCAAGTTGAGTGAATCCAAGGATCTTGTTCTTCAAAGCTTGAGTCTTGCCTGGAGGGAAGTACTTTGATAAAAATTTCGCAGAAAGTTGATCCCAACTAATCTTGGTCGCAGTAGGTAGCCCATGGTACCACTGCTTAGGACACCCAATAAGAGATAGAGGGAACAATCGCACATTTGCTTCATTGTCATTCATATGTTGCAATTGAAAAGTACTGCAGATCTCATGAAAGTGTTGCAAATGCATATTAGGATCTTCAGAACCTGTGAACGGTTGTTGACCAACCAAAGACATGTAGCGCTCCAGCTGAAAAGGTTGAGCTTGTGCAGTGAACTCAGTCTTGATAACATTGTCTAAGGCAGGTTTGAGACGATTAGCAATTGGTGTTGTGTCTCCCATGTCTTCTACTTCAGGAACTTCTTCTTCCTTGTCTTCTTCTAGAGCTGCAAACAATGCCCTCGGGCTGAGCGGCTCGCTGTTGTCTTCTACGTCTCCCACTGACTTGCTTTTCTTTTCCGCCTTACGCTTGCGAAAGAGAATCTCTGGATCATCGAGGCTATTAAAGGGTTTATTCGACTTAGCGCCGTCCATACCTGTCTGTTAAATAAAACAGGACATATGTACTCGAAAAGACAGAGAAATCAAAGGAAGAAAGCAATATGCCGGTCGGCACAAGGGTGTGCCGATCGGCACCTTGGCCAATTTCTCAAACTTCAAACAATGCCTAATTCGAACAAAGGTCCCGAGCAACGGCGCCAGAAAAAGACAGCTTGTTGGTCGTATCTACGCACCCATTTATATACCGCAAGAGCACGGTGTACAGTTGTAGTCTTTTTCCCCCAGAAGAGTATTCCAACGTTTAATCGAACCACAGAGACCAATGAGAATTAAGCAGAATCATCAGTAAATGAGTTAACCAGGCTTTCTAGTAAGCGTGAGCGAGAGTTTAGGAAAACTGGAGGTTGTGCCGATCGGTACAGAAGTGTGCCGGTCGGCACGGAGGCTAATTTGACCGAAGTGTTGTCTGAACAGCCTAAGGAACCTGATTAGATCATGGGGTAAGTTAGCCAAGTCTGCTAATTGAGATCGTAACCAAAAAGCTTAATCAAATAGCATGATAAACGGAATTACTCAATTATTGATAACCGAAGATCGTAGGTCGAAGCCCCTTTCCGGAATGCCCTGTCACGACCAATTCGCCGTAATCGGTGACCTCTTCCTACTCTAAACATCACCTCAAGGATCATCGCATATGCATTAGCGGCTGTTGAGGTACGGAGACGACATGCAATTATGGCGCATTACAAGATCCCAATGCTACCTTAACCACAATGGAGATAGTGAGAGATTGAATCCCTCACCTCTGATTGCCACCACAATTAAGATAATATCTAATACTTAGTCGTCACTAAGCGTAGGAACAAGCGCATGTAAAGACCATAAAATCCAGGCAATCAATAATCAAAACCATTCATCCACATATTCAACCATACTTCGATAATACATAGTGCAAGATACATCACCATCTAGTAGGCCTACCTTGATGGATCACCTATTTAGCACCGATGGTTCTTGATCAACAACTAGAGAACATGAAGAACGGGGCAAAGCCCCAGTGGCTCTAAACTTACTAGCTGTGTTGTCCCTCTGGCGGCCGATCTCGAAACCCTAGGGCTTTTACAAGTTTATATAGAGTTGTACATCAGAAAGGAAGAGGATCTCGAGAAAAGAGTCCCCGTGCCAATCGGCACAGAGGCCGTGCCGATCGGCACACCTCGTGTCCAACTCGGTTTCCTCCCTAAGTCGGTTCCAAAGTCCTAGGTAGCTTCCATGTGGGCCTTTCAATCAGTTTTCTTCGAGATCAAGTCTTGTATTGCTCTTTCAAGTCTTCAAGTATCTTTTATCTCTTCGTGACGAATATCTTCCGAGATTGGTTCGGATAACTTTCTTCTAGAATCAACTGAATGGTGGGCCAGACTCGATGGCCTTGAAGTCCCCTGTGCCGGTCGGCACAAGGCTGTGCCGATCGGCACAGTGGGCCTTTTCTGCTGGTTCTCTTCTCTTTAGGTCCAAATCAGCCACAATGTCCAGAATGTCGTCCTTTTCATCTGTTTCTGCAATAAAGCTCCAGAACGACATATATACAAATATGGTGCTATTGTCAAGGGTTAATGGCCTATAATAATGACATTTATGCTCTAAATAAGGCGCAGTTGGCATATCAAATGGTGTGCTAGAAATTGCCAACAGCCCTACACATTCAACCCGAACGTGGTGGACTACAGAGACTGGTGCAGCTGTCACCTACACTCGTGGCTACCACAACATCCCGTGGGTTGATGGCAACTCAGGATAAATCAAAGTATAAACACCACGTTTACACCTATCATTAATACCAGCAACTAGCATATGTCTAGAGCTAGCACATGTAGCAAATAAGAAATACTCACTACATACTTGAATCCCATAAATGATAAAGAAGAAAACCTTACTTTATTGCTCAATAAATAATACCTTACATGTTACCCGGCCTGGAAGACTCGGACGACTACTCCCAGGCAGAGTACATACTCGAGGCGTCGAAGAAGAGGAGCTCCAGCATCTCCGGAGCTTCCACCCTTCCTCCGACCCTCACTCACTCTTTACTTCTAAACTAACTTGACAGAGCATGACCCTATTTTGGATCTTCTCTTCTCAAGTGTGAAGGTGCAGGATGGAAGTGAGAGGGAGGTCCTCTATATATAGTGTGAGGCTTCCTTGGGAGAGTGGAGAAGGTCCCTTCATCTTAGGAGAATGTTGTGGATATTCCTCACTTGCCGACGTCTCGTTACTTGGTTGGTGCATCAAGTTAGCTTGCAACCGCCTCTGGAACCGACTGGAAAAAGATGGGCCGATTCGGAGAAAATAGTTGGCCGGTTGGCCTAGACCTAGTCCGGCCGGCGGGCTTTTCTCTCCGAATGCCTCGAATTTTTGTGAGCTGGCCTCTCATGATGTGCCCATTAAGATCCACGGTCTTGCTCGGTGATTTGACGCCTTTTTGAGTGGTTGATGGGCTTGTTTGTTGGGCCTTGCGCAGTGGTCGATACTCTGGGTTGGGAAATATTTGTTGGCCATTTGATCCTTGATGTTTGAGCCCATTGGGAGATGCCTGGGGTTGCTGGATCATGTTGAGATCCAACATAAGCCGGCTGGCCCATGATGGGGCCGGCCGGCAGGCATTTGCTCCCATTTGCAATTTATTTCGTCATGCAGTCAAAATATCACCAAAACTCGTGGAGAGGCATTAATTATAAATAATATTCTATTTATGTCCTTGTGTGAGCCTCATTTTTATTATGTTGGCGGTAAGAAATTGGTCAATAACGACCGCCAACAATGTCCATGATGGGTGAGCTAACTTACTTCCTTGGTCTTCAAATCAAGCAATGCAAGCAGGGTACCTTCATTCATCAAGCCAAGTACACGAAGGACTTGATGAAGAAGTTCGACATGTCGGATGCCAAGCCCATGTCGATCCCGATGGCCACTTCCACCGTGCTTGATTCGGATCTTGATGGTGAAGCGGTGGACCAGCGGGAGTATCGGAGCATGATCGGCTCCCTCTTGTACCTCACGGCGACAAGGCCCGACATACACTTCGCGGTGTGTCTTTGTGCTCGCTTCCAATCTTCACCAAGGGAGTCTCATCGTCAAGCGGTGAAGCGCATTTTCAGGTATCTCAAGTACACCCTTGAATTCGGCATTTGGTATTCTGCATCATCTACTCTTTCTCTTTGTGGTTATTCAGATGCGGATTTTGCTGGATGTCGAGTTGATCGGAAGAGCACTTCAGGTACTTGCCATTTTCTTGGATCTTCTCTTGTTTGTTGGTCTTCACGCAAGCAATCTGGCGTAGCCCAATCCACAATCGAAGCTGAGTATGTTGCTGCTGCTAGTTGCTTATCCCAAATCCTATGGATGACTTTCACTTTGAGAGACTATGGGTTAACCTACAAGAGTGTTCCACTTATGTGTGACAACACTAGTGCCATATGCTTACCCAAAGACCCAATCCTACATGGGAGAGTCAAACACATAGAGGTGAGATACCACTTCTTGAGAGATCATGTTGCTAAGGGGGACATCGAGCTTACATACATTGATACCCACAACCAATTGGCCGATATCCTCACCAAGCCCCTAGACGCCGAGCGCTTTGCATTTCTTCGGGGGGAACTTGGTGTTTGCTATCCTTGTATCATTGTTTGAGGGGGAGTTGGTTTCTTTGTAAATATGTATCTTACTTTTCTCGCATTTGCATTGCATTGTAAGATAAGCTTCATGTATAATTTGCATCTTTAGAGAAGCTTCAACCTTTATGTCTCCTTGTATTTATTGTTGATATGATTGAGATTGAGCTAAGTTGTGTGATTGCTAGTAGCAAACTTTTAAACTTAGGCTCTTTTAGATAGTTTGGCATAGTTTCATTTGAGCAAGCTAGCTAAACTTTAAAATGAAAATTGGCTTTTGTGAGGCTTATGATCTATGCATGTCTATGTTTGTCACCATGTGTATGCTTGTTTTTATCATTGTCAAGACTTGTTTTAAGGCTAGTTTCAGAAAATGTCTTTACTTCGGCAACTTATTGTTTGGGGGATGGACTTTGGCAAATGTTTAGCTCATGATGGGACTTTGGGGGACAAATGTCCTTTTGCCAAAAGGTATACTCATTTGCTTCTTGTGCTTAATTTCTAAAATCAATTTGATCTTTTGTGCAAAATGCTAAATATCCAATACGGTGCCTTGAAGCCTCGGGGTGTTTGCCGTAACCAGTCGTGCGACCCTCCGCTTGGATAAGAGGTTACTTGAGGATGAAAAATTAAAGACAAGCAAATGCTTGCAATCTTCACTTGATCAAATTGAGTCTTTGTTGCATATGTGAGCGTTTGTCAAAGCACATCTTTCCGAATGTTTGTTGCTTGAGTTGAGATTGACACTTGCTAGTTTTCATGGATTCACTTAATGCTTGTTTTGCCTTGGATATGGATAATCATACATGTGGTGGCAATGCTTTTCATGATATAGCAAATTTGAATCTATCAAGCTCAATTCAATCTTCATACTTAGCTTGTCTAGCTCTTTGCTTTTGTGCTATGCTCTCTATTATGGCCTTCCTGCAATTGTGAGCTCATGCTTTTACACTTCAAGGTTCTATGCTTGTTCATAGCAATGATAAATGCTTATTGACATGATTTTTGAAGCTTGGTAGGATTCCCACTCATGCATTGCATTTTGGCTCTCTTGTAATCTTGATGAGTTCATTGCCAAAGGGGGAGAAATATCGATAAGTTTGCATCTCAGATAGATATCAAGGGAGAAAATACCTTTGAAATGCTTTTGGGGGAGTTTTGGGCGAAAATGCATCATTTCTTGTTTTCAGGACAGAAACCCCCCACCGAACTGTCCGGTTGCCTACCGGACTATCCGGCCACCGGACCATCATTTGTAACTCGATCATCATTTCCCTTAAGTGTAGCATAACACCAAGATTCTAGTATTTATTCAAAACATGGAGTTTATTTATTTATTAAGAAAGTTAGGAATACTTACCTGGGTGTCCTCCCCAAGCTTGAGTCTTTGCAAGACTCGAGCTAGTGTTGAACTCCTTCTTACCTGGGTGCCCTCCCCAAGCTTGAATCTTTGCAAGACTTAAGCTTGATTCAGGCTCTTCCTCCTCCTTCTTGACCTGCAAAAAAGAGTGAGGATGACACAAGTGGCTAGCCCCTAATGAGCATCGCCGGGAATCCTATTATTTTTGTTGTTTTTAAACTTTTTTCACTTTTTGTTTTGTTTTTATAGTTTATGAAAGGAAAAACAAGTGCAAGGTCTAGCTAGATAACGATTGGGATGGCCTCCCCAATCGGAGGGCTCTCATTTTTACGTCTTTGAGCTAGACGTTCTCCGTGTCTTCAACTTGTTTGGACCTCGCTCGCTAGAGAATCTGGCGAGGTAGAGGTTCCTTCTTTCTTCCGCCACACTTTGATTGTCTTCTTTGTGTTGGTGGCGGCGACCTTTTCTTCATTAGGCGCCTTTGTCGTGCTCTCATTGGTCGATACCGTAGCTGCCTTCTTCTTTCTTGAGCGCCTTGCTCTCCTCTTCTTAGACGATTGTGGCTCGCCTACTCCTTCTTGTGGTGGAGGAGCAAGAGGGGCTTGAGGTGTGTTTGGCGGCTGAGGCATTCTCCTTTGAGTCCTCCAATAATTAGCTGGCCTTCTTGCATTCTCTCTTGCCAGATAGTTTCTCATATATGCAATGAGCTTCTCTGGCTGTGGCAAGTAATCTCGATCTTCTCCACTTCCCTTGGGTCCTTTCCATATATGACCCTCAGTTGCTTGCATTGTTCAACCTTAGGCTTGAAGCTGAACGTCTCTTCCCTGCCGTTGAAGTCCAAGTGAATCTCTCCTGCCCCCACATCGATGTTGGCATTGGTGTGCTCAAGAATGGCCTCCCAAGGATGAGAGGGGTCTTGACATCCACTTCCATGTCAAGCACAACGAAATCGACGGGGACGAAGAAATTTCTGATCTGCACAGGCACGTCTTCGGCAATACCCGCAGGATGGCGAACCGATTGGTCCGCAAGTTGCAAGCACATGGCCGTTGGTGATAACGGACGGTTTAGCCTGTCGTACACTGTCTTGGGCATGACGCTCACATTTGCTCCTAAATCGCAGAGCGCCTGTGAGAAGTGCTGGCTGCCGATCGAACATCGGATGGTTGGACACCCCGGATCCTTCTTCTTTTCCGGAAGAATGTTCAAAATGGCCGCGCTGCACTCTACTGTAAGCTTCACCACCTCCATTGCTGGAATGGGGCGCTTGTTGTTGAGGATGTCCCGGAAATACCTAGTGTAAGTAGGTACCTGCATGGCATCAAGCAGCGGAATATGCACATATATATGCCGGATGGCCTCAACAAATTTATCAAAGCGCTCATCCACGGAGAGGTTCTTCCTGCGATCGGGATAGGGCAAGCCTGTAGTGTCAAAATACTCATGAGGGGCTGCCTTAGGTGGAGCTTGCTCGACGGGAGGATCTGTTGTTGGTTCCTCCTCGGAGCTCTCCTTCTCGGCATCTTCCTTTTCAGGGACCTTCTTTTCTGGAATCTTTTTGCCGGCCTTCTCCTTGGGGGCTGCGTTTGGTGTCTTCCTCTCTGCACCCTTGGGGTATGGTGGGTCCACAGTACCTCTTCCGCCCCTGGTGGTGATAGCACTAACATTTTCCTTCGTACGAGGAGCCTGCACAGCAGAAGCTATTTGCGCGATTTGCGTTTCTAGCATCTTGTTATGGCTTAGCTGATTTTGCAGAGCAGTGCTGAACGACTCTAGCTTGGCATCTATGCTCTCTAAAGCTTTGTCCGTAGTAAGAAACTTCTTACTAATGCTGTCATTTATCTTGACCTGGCCGAGAACTAGATCCTTGATAGAGGGCTCATAGTGGGAAAGATTACCATTATTACCTCCCAGATTCTTGTTGAATGAGAGGTCGGGCCTGGAATTCCAGCCGTAGTTTTTCTGGGAGTGGTACCCATTGCCATTGTTGAGGAAATTGCATTCCTCTCTCGCATTCGGGCAATTGATGCCCATATGCCCAACGTAGCCGCATTCCTCACATGTCATGCAGGAATCCGCAACTTGCAGGTCCTGTGGAGACTCCACCTTGCGGAGTAGCTGATCGAGCTTGATGGCGAGCATGTCCATCGTCTCCACTTGGTGCACCCCACGGGTCTTGGTGCTCGCCGCTTGGCGTTCACCATGAGTCTGGTTGGCCGCCACCTTCTCAATCAACTTCTTAGCGTTCTTCACGCTAAGGGAGAAGAAGGAGCCGCCTGCTGCGGCGTCGAGGTGCTCTCGAGCGGACGGCCTCAAACCGTGGTAGAAACTCTGTATAAGGAGCCATTCTTCCATGCCATGGTGTGGGCACGAGAGAACGTACTCCTGCATCCTGTCCCAGGCTTCCGCGGTCGACTCATCTGCGAGCTGTTGGAAGCCCGATATCTTGTTCCGCAGGGCAGTCGTCTTGCCCGGCGGGAAGAACTTGGCGAGGAAGGCATTAGAGTATGCCGTCCACGTGTCGAGGGACTCTTGGTTCGCGTAGAACCACTGGAGAGCCTTCCCCAACAGAGAGAATGGGAAAAGCTGCAGTCGGATGGCGTCCTGAGGTGCATCCTTCATGGCGAAAGTGTTGCACGTCATCAAGAACCTTTGGAGGTGAGCGTTCGCATCCTCCGACGGCTTCCCACAGAAAGGACTAGCCAAGATCATGTTGATCAAGGCTGGCTTGAGCTCGTAGTCCTTGCTGGTGATACGCGGGTTGGGACCCACGCGGATGTTCTCCGTAGTCGGCGCGGAGAAATCGTTGATCGTCTTCTCGATCGGGTCACCCATGTTGCTGTTTGTTGATGAAGATGGAGGGTGATCGACAATCGTTGGAAGGGATCCTTCAAGAGCCAGAACTTTTGATCGAGCGTGGGTGGGAGGAGGGGTAAGCCTGGCCCTCACCCTTCTCAAGAACTGTTCCGGATCTGGGTGGAAGTTTTCTGGTAGGTCGAAACCAGTCATGCACAGTCCTGTTTCAAATTTCCACAACAAAGAAAGACAGGACAAGGGTAAGCCCGCAAAAGTAAGTGATAATTACTCTTCTCACAAACTTCAATGCATTTATTCAGTTCCTAGCTGCTACTTCCCCGGCAACGGCGCCAGAAATGCTTGTTGGCAGTTCTTATGCGATAAAATTAAATTCGTTAATTCCGCAAGCGCACGGATCACCATTGTAGCATTTCACCTTGGAGTATTCTAGGGTTATCGTATTTATATTTCCGCAGGGAAGTAGAGCAAAAGGGGGCTGAATAATAGCAATGCATTGGATAATTTGGAGAAAGACATAATGTATCAACTATACTTGAGACGGGGGTAAGATAGGCATGATATATATGGGTGGCACACACATCCTCAAATCCAAGGTAAATAAAAGAAATAAAACGTAGTATACATTTGGGAGAGCAACGAGATAGAGTTAAGGCTACCTGTATGTTTATCTATTATTTACTCTTTCTAGTAATCTAATCTGCAAAGGTTATCTACTCTAGTTAAGCTCATACACATACAAGTCATGTCGTTTCGGGGCACACATGTGCTAGGTTAACCGATGATGCTAGTTCAAACCTAGGGAACCGTATGCTATAATTAAGACCCTGCTGAGTCTAACCCGGACGTGGTGGATTACAGAGACCGGTGCAGCTGTCACATACACTCGCGGCTACCATCCTCCGTGGGGCTGGGTGCCAAACGTGCATAGGCCAAGCTCTAAGCGCCATGCTTACAACCCGCCTAGAGGAACTACTCTTGATCAACGGAGCAGTCCTATCTAAGAATGAACAAGCACAGATTTCACACGACGTCATCTCCGACGAAGGCACTCTCTCGTACTTGCTATTCCAACAATCACGAATCCCACAACAAGACTTCTACGAGCACTTACTTAACAGAATAAATAAACTAAATAGAAAAAGATTACTAAAAGAAATAAATAAAGACAAAACTAATTATATAATGATTAAAATAATGTCTCAAAAGAGTAAGGATACAAAGAACTATACCGAACTCCGAGAAGACTCCGGAAGCCCGAGAGAGCTCTCACTCTACTCTACTCTACTCTAACTCCCAAAGCTACTACTAAACTAAACTAATGAACACTTGGATGAAGTGTGATGGTGCTAGTTGCTTCTGAGGCCGGGGGGGGGGGGGGGGGTCCATTTTATAGGTCTCCAAGGCGGTGGAAGCACTGCTGCCGACTTTGGAGAGGCGGCGCCGCCAAAGCCGGCCGCCGGCCTAGGGGGGTGGCCAGCCGGCCGGCCCTTCTGTCGGTTAGCCACCGTCTTCTGCCTCGACGCTCTAGATCATCTCCTGATGGCGGTCCGAAGGTCGGCTCCTTGCTGGGGTCGGCAGAATTGAAGTGAGGGCCAAGTAAAGGCCCAAAAAGCCCACCTTCTAGAATGGCGGTGGAATTCTGCTGGGCTGGCCTTGAATTATATGTTATGGATTATTTTCCAGCCCACTAGAGGAAGTCTGGGGCCTGCAGCCACCAGGTGCGGCCGGGCGGCCTAGGATTGGGCCGGCCGGCCAGGGAAGTTCCTTGGCTGGGTCCACTTTTCTCCATTATTCACTCCTGCATCCAAATATTCACCAAAACCTGTGGAGTAGCATTATTCCTAACTACTATGCACAAAATCTTGGTGTTATGTATTTATTTACCAGTAGGGTGTGTTGGCGGTTCTTATGCGATAAAATTAAATTCATTAATTCCGCAAGCGCACGGATCACCATTGTAGCATTTCACCTTGGAGTATTCCAGGGTTATCGTATTTATATTTCCGCAGGGAAGTAGAGCAAAAGGAGCTGAATAATAGCAATGCACTGGAAAATTTGGAGAAAGACATAATGTATCAACTATACTTGAGACGGGGGTAAGATAGGCATGATATATATGGGTGGCACACACATCCTCAAATCCAAGGTAATAAAAGAAAACTGTAGTATACATTTGGGAGAGCAACGAGATAGAGCTAAGGCTACCTGTATGTTTACCTAGTATTTACTCTTTCTAGTAGTCTAATCTACAAAGGTTATCTAGTCTAGTTAAGATCACACACATACAAGTCATGTCGTTTCGGGGCACACACGTGCTAGGTCAACCGATGATGCTAGTTCAAACCTAGGGAACCATATGCTATAATTAAGACCCTGCTGAGTCCAACCCGGACGTGGTGGATTACAGAGACCGGTACAGCTGTCACATACACTCGCGGCTACCATCCTCCGTGAGGCTGGGTGCCAAACGTGCATAGGCCAAGATCTAAGCGCCACGCTTACAACCCGCCTAGAGGAACTACTTTTGACCAACGGAGCAGTCCTATCTAAGAATAAACAAGCACAGATTTCACACAACGTCATCTCGACGAAGGCACTCTCTCGTACTTGCGTACTCCAACAATCACGAATCCCACAACAAGACTTCTACGAGCACTTACTTAACAGAATAAATAAACCAAATAGAAAAGAATTACTAAAAGAAATAAATAAAGATAAAACTAATTATTGAATAAAATAATATCTCAAAAGAGTAAGGATACAAAGAACTATACCGAACTCCGAGAATACTCCGGAAGCCCGAGAGAGCTCTCACTCTACTCTACTCTACTCTAACTCCCAAAGCTACTACTAAACTAATGAACACTTGGATGAAGTGTGATGGTGCGAATTGCTTCGGAGGCCAAGGGGTCCATTTTATAGGTCTCCAAGGCGGTGGAAGCACGTCTGCCGACTTTGGAGAGGCGGCGCCGCCAAAGCCGGCCGGCCGGCCTAGGGGGGTGGCCGGCCGACCGTCCCTTGTGGCGGTTTGCCACCGACTTCTGCCTCACCGCTCCAGATCACTCCCTGAAGGCGGTCTGAAGGTCGGCTAGTTGCTGGGGTCGGCAGAATTGAAGTGAGGGCCAAGTAAAGGCCCAAATGGCCCACCTTCTAGAATGACGGTGGAATTCTGCTGGGCTGGTCCTGAATTGTGCGTGGTTAATTAGTTTCCAGCCCACTGGAGGAAGCCTGGGGCCTGCGGCCACCAGGTGGGGCCGGCCGGCCTAGGGTGGGGCCGGCCGGCCAGGGAAATTCCCTGGCTGGGCCCACTTTTCTCCATTATCCACTCCTGCATCCAAATATTCACCAAAACCTGTGGAGTAGCATTATTCCTAACTACTATGCACAAAATCTTGGTGTTATACATTTATTTACCGGTAGGGTGGCGGTCAAATCATGGTTTAATGACCGCCAACAGGGTGGCGGTCAAATCATGATTTAACGACCGCCAACAGGCCTCAAAACCGTGGAGGTGATGAAGACAGCGGGTTGACCAAGTCAAGAGGCGAACGGGAGGCCGAGTCAAGTGAAGGGTCCCGACGGGCTGGGACGAGAAGACTAGACGGCGAAGTTCGCGGGACGAGGTGACACGCGTCGACATCGACGTGGTTTCCCGGTTTATGCCTCAAAACCGGCGGGCGAACGGTTTCCCGGTTTGGGCCTCAAAACCGACGGCGGCGCATTGTGGTGTACGTGGCACCATCGTGAAGGTTGCGTCGAGGCGAAGCGAAGTCGTGAAGGACCCGATGGCGTTTGGGCGAAGGAAAAAGAGTTGGACAATTTTGCCTCTAGTGGTAGGTGGGAGTATGTAATACCTTAGGGGTATGTTGGAAAAGAAAAAAGCCCATATAGGTTGGTGGAGTTGGCTGCCAACCAGAGAGGCTCTTGGACTTTTCATTTTGGATCTAGAGGATAGGACTAGTTAGGGATGAGCTAGAGAGAGATGAGAGGAGATGGAACAAGGTGAGAGCTTGTATCTTCAACTTTCAACAAGAGAGGGAGGAAGAGGACGGCGCCCTAGTCTTTTACCTATGGGTTTCGTGATTGAATCAATGGAATGAAGTATGTTTGAATCAATCTCGTGCTCTTGTTCTTCCTCCCCATCTAATTCCCGAATTTATCTTTTTCCCATTTTCAGAGCTATTTTCGGGTGATTTTTCGATCTCCTTTTTGGCTGCGATTTGAGTCGGTTTTCTTGGATGGATTCGGTGCTAGGATGTGTGGAAACATGTCTTGAGTGATCTCGTTCAAGATCTCCTCACGAGCACTTCGAATTTGTTGATTTCGTCCAAGTTTAGCCAAACCCTTGTTCTTCCATGTGATCTGAAATTCGAGGGGATTTGGTTGGGTTTTTGGTATGGATCCATTTTGATAAGGTTCTCAATCTTGTCACGCACCTAGGGTTCAAGTTTGGTAATTTTTGGAGGTCGTTTGATTGGGTTTCGGATTTTGGAGCAACCGGTCACGCGTTTTTGTTCTTGCTGTTCATCGCCTACCGGACTATCCGACCGAGTACCGGAGTATCCGACCCTGGTACCTGACCGGACTATCCGACACATTACCAGAGTATCCGGACCTGATACCTACCGGTGTATCCGACACCCTACCAGAGTATCCGGGCCTGGTATCCGACCTCGGAGTGTCCGACGAACCTACCGGAGTATCCGATACCGGAGTATCCGACTAGTGACCGGACTATCCGATAGGGGGTTTCTGGACTTGAACTTTCAGATCATCTTATGGAGTTCGAGTTCGCTTGATTTGCTTCCGCAAGTGTTCCTACGTTATCCTTGATCACTCCTAGGGTCAGCACAACACTCTTCATGTGTGTGTGATCTTGGTGATCAATCTTGAGGCGGGTCAGGGCATAGGCCGAATTCTTTGCAAGAATTTTTAATGGCTCTCATTCACCCCCCTCTAGTCGCCTTCTCGATCCTTCATGGACATTAAGAAAAATACGTGAAGAGATCCAATGTGGCAAGCTAGTCAAGGGGAGAAGGTGGAGGGTGGGCGAGCGTTGAGGTGGCGCACTAATCGTGGGCTGCACTGTAGCTTGAGAGATCCAAAGTCTAGTGAAATCACACCATGCATTTTGAAATGTCAAAGTGGGATGCCAATATTAAAGTTACATATTTGCGTTCATTGTCGTCTTGTCGATCACCATCCAGACGATTAAGTACACGTTCGTGCATGCTGTAGTTTTTTTTTTTTGAGCTAAATGCTGTAGCTATACTTGGGCGGGAGCTTGGACTGGATGTTCTCCACCACGCCACCGTCAACTCGGAACGCCCGCGCCAGCGCATCCGTCGGCAGGGCCAGCAGATTGATGGGCCGTCACATCGCTCTGATGGGCCAAAAGTACAAGCCCATCCAAAGAATGCTAAATTAACCAGGAGTGGCCTTGTCAACTACCTGCAGTAGCGTGAAAGGGGTCATGGCCTAGTGGTTAAGACATCCAAGTAGCACCTCTCAGGTCCTGGGTTCGACTCCCTGTGGGAGCGAATTTTCAAGGATTTAACGGCATTTGTTCTTTCAGTGGTAGGCGACGCTCCCGTCGACAGCGAGGCGCCAGTGGTGACTTCGTATCTCTCGATTTGCCGGCCCAGTCTTCGAAGATGCTCATAGGGGTAGGGTTTGCGTACGTGTGTTCATAGGGGTGAGTGTGCGTGCGTTGTGAGTGTCTGAGTTGTACTGTGTAATCTAAAAAAAAAAAAAACTACCTGCAGTAGCTCCTCTCAAAAAAAAAAAAAAAAACTACCTGCAGTAGCCATGATTGCACAAGGCACCTAATGCTTATCTCAGCAAAGTTATTCCAGCCGTCTATGTGGTTATAATAAATCATCAGCTACTAATAGCTTAATTGCCAAGATTGGTCCTGATGACTCGATAAAGTATGTACTATATGCTCTTCTTTCAGGTGGCCCGTATGGACCATGGTACAGGAACAGCTTAGTCACAGCTCTAGATTAATTTTGATCGTAGCTATGGATAACATTAATTAGCGAGCTGACTGCCAATCAACACAACAGGTGCCGATATTTATATAATCCTTGAACAAACCAATCGATTTAATGACGTGTTGGTGATGTTAACCATTTTTCAAATACGTACTTAAATATATAACATTTAGGACAGCATATTTAGTTAGTTTGAACCACATTAGCTGTCATGTCATGTATTTAACAGCAGTGGTACGTAGTAATAAGGAATACAAATTATCCGAGCCTCCTCAAACATCATGTCTCTTGTTTGATCCCTGAAATACCATTTGATATATATACACCACGATGTCCAACATTGTTTTGTGGTCTTTCTCACCTTTTTTTTTGCGAAAAGAGAATTTTTTTAATATTGAAGCATATTACATCCCCTATTTACAAAAGCATCTCACATTTGATATAGTTTTGCATGGAATGAAGGTATTTATGCATTACTGGATCATGCTAGGTCAACCCTGCAGATGCGCCTTGATGGGATGCACGTAACTGGATGTAACGTTTACTTCAGATGATATTTTGGAATCAAGGTGATCAAACTTAATCTTAATTTGATTGATAATCTGTGTAGAGCTATGACGGGCTTGAAATAAGAAAGGTTATTCAAACTAAGATATATAGTACAAGGTTACCTTGTACTAGCTAAGATATCTAAAGTGTTATATCTAAGATATCTAAAGGAAATTGATGGTCAAATCTGTTCGTTGGATCGAATACTGTCTAAGATATCTAAAGTGTTATATATTAGTCAAAACAAGTATTTTCATCCATCATACCAATAGTTTACTCCACTATTTGCCGTATTATTTTTTATGGTCACAAAATCGGCCATATCCACACGGAACCGCCAAATCAAGCACATAAGATCAACGGCTCATGTTTAAACGGGGTATCCAATACATCTTGTTGTAGTGCACATGCGTGTGTATTTTGCATTTGCAGCAAAGAGTCAAGGACAGTGGATTAAGAACTTGCAAGTGTCGTATTAGAACGTTTGTTGCGTTAAGGTAGCTCAGATTAGTTAAGGTTGAGTTAAGTACTTGCTACTTTTGGCAACTTTTTTCCCGTTTAGCTGCCGAACCTATATCATTGAGTTGAGTTGCTGGATAGATGTGCTTTTGTTACGTCTGCAAACTTTAGAGGGGCTTATTCGCAATCATTTGGGTTAACTTTGGTATTAAGCTTGAGTAATCAACTACAACTCCCTATCTGTAGCTTGCACATACTTTGATGTACTTTCCTTGCAACAACAACAACAACAACAACAACATAGCCTTTTGTCGCAAGCAGGTTAGGGTAGGCTAGAGATGAAACTCACAAGAAACAACAAGAGAAACACTTTGATGTACTTTTTTCTTCGCCAACAAAGAAACTTTGATGTACTTTTTTTCTTGAGATAATTGCACGAGTGCCCCTACTTTGTACCTCGATTATGAATTTACCCTCGTTGTTTTCAACTTTGCACCATTGCCCCGGTTTTGACCAAGTTTGTCGCACCATTGCCCCTACTTTGATGGAAAAACCGTAGTTTTTCATCAAAATAGGGGCAACCATGCAACAACTTAGATGAAAATAAGGGCAATGATGCAAAGTTGAAAAAATAAGGGAAAACTCATAGTTAACACTCAAAACAGGGGTAACCATGCAAATGCTCCTTTTTCTTTTATTTGGGTTTGCCTAGCTATTACCATGTAGTACTAGATGATAGTAAAAGTTGAATAATTGCTACAATATCTACTATTACCTAACATGTCTTTAACGATTTTTGTGGTATTTTCTACTAAAAGGCCTCTTCATCTTGTTTTGCCATCATCGATACCTCATTCCGTATATCAATAATTAATCACAGCAAGAATTTCAAACCAGTCAGATGAGGATTTGTTTTCAAGTTACTGATCCAACACTTCACTTGAATATTTTTCCTTGTGCACTTGTGGCATCGCAACCTCATATTTCTATAATGTGGATAATCACTATCTATTGTTCTTGCTACACTTGCAGACTAATAACATTATGTAATGATTGTTCGACAATAGAAAATGGTATTAGCATGCAACACAGATCAAATATTATTTCTGGTTTGTATATTTGATGATTGTTCGACAATGTTTTGGTTGAGAAAAAAGTGTTGAATGAATCAGTTTAAGGAATAACACTCAACGAATCATCGGGAAAAAATAATCACTCTACAATTTCTTAAACAGGAAACTTCTCAAGAAAAGTTGCTGCAAGGGCCATTATTATGGAACAAAGATCAACAAAAATAAATCGTACAATTTTCATCAGTATGTAATCTTGCTATGGGTTTCCTTTCTTACAGCTCATTTGCACAAAAGTAAATGGTACATTTTTGAGCAATATGCAAAATAAGTTGAATTGAAGAACTGCTAGGGAAACATTCCTATGGATTTTCTTTCTCATGGCTCAGTTCCAAACCAAAATATACAAGCTGCCCTTCCTTTGCATCCATCTCTATCTCTTACGTTTTGCATGTTTCATGCGTTGAACATTCCTTTGCAACGGTTGTAGTCTCTTCTGAAATCCCGTAGGATTGCTGCCAAGTCTTTTAGATTTATTTTACGGAATACAGTAAAAATACATACTCACCCTATGAACATATAGGAACATTGCTACCTCTATGAGCTGACTGATTTTAATTAAGATTTATAAACTCATCGTAGATGTCTAGCTGTCGACGAGGACTTAGCTATAAATGCAACAACCGTGTTGTGTAAATGCAACAACCATGTTGATCTGTTCGAACCAGGACTGGTAGGTTCCACCATAATGAAAATCTAACCAGTTGAACTACATACGCTTTGTTTTTTTGGTACGGATTCTTTTGGATAATAAAAACAAGTTCAGGATTTTTGCATCGTCAAATGCATAGGCATACAACAAACATTACTCATTAGTCTAAGAAAATACAAATAAAACCTACAAAAGCTTATGATTAAGCCAACTCCACTACTTATGCTTTTTCAGGATTTGAGTCCCAAAAGGCGAAGTGAGCGTAGCTCCACTGGCAAGGTCTCCGGTTGTGGAGTCTGCCCATCCAGATTCAAGAGATTCAAGTCAATGGGAGGCACGGGTGCTCGTATTTATGATTAATTATTCTTTCAATGGGAGGCGGCATTCCCATGAACAACTAGTTGATTCCCCGCGCGTTGCTGCGGGAGATTGGAAACACAAAATCAATGTCAAATGATGTATACACAACCCATTAGAAGAAAGACTAATAAAATGATAAATAATAAAAGGAGGAAAGTGGCAAGGCCTTAGAGTTTCATTCATGAAAATGGGTAGGAGGGCCACTGATTTATTTTTTCTATTGCATAACACATGACAATAAATTGTATTGAGCGAAGAGCATAAAAAATCACTAACAATGTATAAAATAATTGAAACATAGTATATATCATACATGACCATGAGGAAAATCTTTGAGATGAAACCAAAATTGACTTGAAATAATAAACAAAAAAATGCCTTAAAAATACGATAAAAGTAAGGGCAAGGGACACCATAGCAATGAACATAGCTTGACATGGAGCATACGAATAGAAATGGGAAGTCATCTTTCATATAAGAGTAAAAAAAAAGGTAATTGACATGTAGAATATGTTGGCGCGGTGAGGATCCATATAATCTGAATTCTAAAGTCGCAAAAAAAAAATAAAGTAGATGCATCCCTGATGAATTGCCGATGCATGGTAGAACGGGATAGGATATTTGGAATGCCCATGTGTGGCTTTATATAGGTTAGGATTTTGAGAGATCAAGAGCAACATGGGTTCCGATTTCATAACAGTTTTTTTTTCGAACAATAAATTTCATAGAAGTATTAACTTGCTTTGATGCCCATCGGTTACTGAGCAATAGTAGTGGAGTGGAAACATGCGGTGTGTAGCCATATAGAAAACTTGGATTGGTAACTTGCGCAATTGATGCACGATCAATGCTATGGAAGCTACTATTTGCGCAGCCTCTCCCTGTGAAGCTATTATTGGTCGTTGTAATGCTTGGAGAAAAGAGAGAAGCGGGGAGATGATAGAGGAGGAAGACAGGATGAAACAACGGATGGGATGCACTGTTGACCGGGATCCAATGGATGAAATAATTCGGGTGACGTGTGTTAGTTTGATCTCAACGTGATCCAAAGATCACGCCCCCTTAATCGCGCCCTGATCGGGGGCGCACAACCAACTCATGGTTGGTGGGCCCCTGTCGCCAGCGCTATAAAAAGAGGTGGGGCCGGGGGCACGCAGCACGAGGTTGACCGCGCCGCCACCAGCCCCACCGAGAAACCCTAGACCGATCAAGATCTAGCGCTTGGCCGACGGGAAGCTCCACCGCCGCCACCACGTCGTCGCCGTTCAAGTACTCCGTCCCTAGCCAGTGCAGGTACCGGCCTGAAGGGAGAAGGAACCTGCGACTACCGCGCGCACTCGCCTACGTGCGCGACCCCGCCGTCCACACCGCCACCGCTCCGACGACTCCGCCCCCGCCCGTCATCGCCATGGCGACTCCATCGGCTTCAGCTGCTCACGAAGGTATATCGTTCTCTTCCACCTAGATCTAAACCCGATTGATGCTGTTGTTTAGAAAAGATTGCTAGACCCGTACTGATCTTGCGCCTAGATTTTAATAGATCCTAACAATGGTATCATGAGCCGTGCTAGCGCGTAGATCTAGTAGGGATAGATTGATAGAAGGAGATAGAAGTTTTTTCTTGAATCCCTAACCCTAACCCTAGAAAAGAAAAGAGATCGGCCGAAGGGGAACCTACCTGGTTTACCTTCGCCATCACAGACCGCCATGCGCGGGACAGATGTCGCCACCGCTCGCCGCCGGGACGCCGGTGTGCGCGCGGCATCGACAACGGAAAGGGACCGCGCGCATCGAGCTCGTGGTCACCGCCGACAAGCCGCTCGACGGCGGCGCGCTCACCGACGGGTGGACGCGCGCGCCGGCGAGGGGCCCGGCGACGGCGCCGTTCTTCTTCTTCTCCGGCTGTGCGCCGTCGCGCGCCGTCGTGAGAGGGAGTGAGGAGGCGGAAGAGAGAAGAAATGGATTAGGGTTCGGGGCGGCCCGATTTTTCGGTGTTTTATTCGACGCCTGATGAATCTCGGCCGTTGATCGAAACGGATGGCTCAGATTGAAGCGGGCGGGATCAAACCCCTCGCCGGGCAGGGCCGGCCCACCAGATCGCGTTTTCACGCGCGAGAGCGCGCGCAGTATGGGCTGCGCGATTCGCTTTGTGGGCCGGAACGCTGATTTCAATAGAAAAGAATTTTCTTTCAGTTTAAACATTTCCAGAAGCATATTTGAATAGAATTCGCATGAATTTGATAGTTTTTGACTCCGAAATTTTTTGAGTAATTTTTCAGTGAGTCTGATAGATGACAGAATGCTTCTGAAATCATAGAGTACATAATTGCATGTTTCCGCTGCATAGATAAATAGATTATTGATTATTAGAATTGTTTTTGAATTCGAACCAAAGGGAGAATTTAATTTCAATTCATAGATTGTTTTTCCAGATTTGATTATAATGTTGTTATTTTCTGACCAACGTTGATAATAGCAATATTATGATGTCATAGAGAATATGTTTATGCATTATTTCTATTTCTGCCCAAAGGTGATATAGTTTTATTGCACAAAGAATTGTATGTTTTATTTTTGGACCAAAGTCGAATTTAAGGCATGCAATTGTTACTGTTATTATGTTAAAAATGTTCTCACTTGATCTGAATGATTTTCAGGAGGGTTGTCCAATGTGATGAACATAAAGGACATACCAGTTCTGAAAGGAGACAACTACAATGAATGGCTTAAGAAGCTGGACTTGTTTTTCACCTTGAGTGATATGGATTGGGTCCTCACTGCTCCGGTTCCCTTAGAGCCTAAGGCACCGGAGAGAGAGGCAAATGAAACAGATGCTGCCTGGCAGCAAAGAGAGCGCTCCTACATGGAGAGCAAACAGAAGTATGATCTCGATCATGCTAGATGGGTCCCTGCCAACAAGAAAGCGTTGGCAGTGGTAAAGAACACTATAGAGGCTCCCATATTGGGGTCCATCACAGATTGCCCCACTGTTGTTGAATACCTTGAGAAGATAAAGAGTCAGTATACTGGCTCTTCAAAGACATATATGGTACCCAGTTGATAAAACAACTGGTTTCAGAGAGGTACACAGGTGGTGGGGTTAGAAAGCACATCCATCGCTTGGTGAGCATCAACAACAAGCTCAAACCAATGGGCCTTGCCTTCCAGGAGGATCACATTGTCCATCTGATTTTTGCTTCGTTGCCAAAGCTTTTTGATACTTTTATAGTTAACTACAACATGTCCCCAGAGACTTGGGATGTAGAAAAGACCATTGCGATGTGTGTTCAAGAGGAGGAAAGACTACCCCCCCCCCCAGTCCCTTAACTATGTTAAGGACAAGAACAAGAATGCAAATCCTAAGGGAAATGCATCCTCCTCTAAGGGAAAAGCTCCTCAACAGTTCCAGCAGCACAGACCATCAGAAGGACAGTGTGTGGTGGACTTCAACCAGTGTCTCCACTGCAAGGGCCATGGGCACTACAAGAAAGACTGTCCAAAGTACTTAAAGATGATCATGCAAAAGAATGGTGAGAACATTATTTCATTTGTAAATGAATCTCTGTATATAGAATATTCGAAATCTACTTGGTGGATTGATTCAGGAGCGACTATTCATGTTGCAAACTCTTTACAGGGATTCCATTCGACGAGAACCACTCAAAGAAGCGAAAGGCAAATTAAAGTTGCCAATGGAGTGGAGGCTGATGTTGAAGCTGTGGGAGATCTTCTCTTAGTGCTTGACACCAGTTTTGAGCTTTTGCTTAGAGATGTTTTTTATGTACCGAGTCTTCATAGAAACTTAATAAGTGTGTCTCGTCTAGATGACGATGGATTTGACTGTCATTTTGGTAATGGCAGATGTGTAATAAATTACAGTGATACAGTTGCTACAGTGCTTTTAAGAGAAATGATCTTTATTTGTTATCGCTACGTGAAAGTGTGAATTCCGTATGTGATGTGAATGCAATTGTATCTTCGCCTACAGATAATAATAGAAAAAGAAAGAGAACTCAAGATGTGTCGTCGAAATTATGGCATTGTCGTTTGGGCCATATTTCGAGGGGGGGAATAGAAAGATTAATAAAGAATGACATACTCCCTCCCTTAGAATTCACAGACCTTGAAAAATGCATCGATTGCATAAAAGGTAAATATGTAAAGACAATAAAGAAAGATGCTGAGCATAGCACAGGTGTTTTAGATATAATTCACACAGACATCTGTGGTCCATTCTCAGTTACAAGTATAGATGGATATGACTCGTTCATTACATTTACAGATGATTATTCCCGCTATGGATACATCTATCCTATCAAAGAGAAATCAGAAGCATTAGAAAAGTTTAAGATATTCAAGGCTGAGGTTGAAAATCAGCACAATTTAAAGATAAAAGTAGTCAGATCCGACCGTGGAGGGGAATACTATGGTCGACATACCCCATATGGCCAAGTTCCAGGACCTTTTGCTAGGTTTCTTCAGGAACAAGGTATAGTGGCCCAGTATTCAATGCCGGGCGATCCTCAGCAGAATGGAGTAGCAGAAAGGCGCAATCGCACCTTAATGGATATGGTACGGAGTATGATTAGTTTCTCCTCCTTGCCAGTGAGTTTATGGATGGAGGCCTTAAAAACCGCTGTCTATATTCTCAACAGAGTACCCTCTAAAGCGGTGCCGAAAACACCGTATGAGTTGTGGACAGGAAGAACACCCTCATTAAATCACCTGAAGGTGTGGGGGAGTCCTGCTGAGGCAAAGATATTTAACCTGACAATTGGAAAGCTTGATTCCAAAACAGTGTCATGCCATTTTATTGGCTATACAGAGAAATCAAAGGGATATCGTTTCTACTGCCCAGATAGACATACAAAGTTTGTAGAAACTAGACACGCTGCCTTCCTTGAGGAAGAAATGATTCGGGGGAGCGCGGCAGTTCGAGAGATTGATCTTGAGGAGAAGCGGGTGTGTGCACCCAATCCTATGATTCAAGAGCCTTTCTTCTCACTGCCCGTTGCGGCTGCACCGGCGGTCCGAGAGACTGCGATGCCAGCCCCTGTGGTGGTTCCTCCTGTGGCAACAATGAATGAAAATGTGAAACCTGTCCCTTAGGATCCTATAGAGCCTGCTGCCACAGATTTGGGGGAGCAACCACAACCTCCAATAGAAAATGTTCCAAATGTAGAGGCCCCAAGAAGGTCTCAAAGAGAAAGAAGGGCAGCTATTCCCGATGATTACATAGTGTATAACACAGAAGAATTTCAAATGGAGGATGACCCTACCTCATTTGAAGAAGCCATGAGAAGCGAACATTCATCCAAGTGGCTTGCAGCCATGGAAGATGAAATGAAATCGATGAGTGCCAACAGAGTTTGGGACTTAGAGACAATTCCTAAAGGAGCCAAAACAGTAGGGTGCAAATGGGTCTACAAGACGAAATATGACTCCCAAGAGAATATAGACAAATTTAAAGCGCGACTTGTGGCAAAAGGCTTCATGCAAAGAGAAGGGATTGATTACCATGAGACCTTCTCTCCAGTCTCATGTAAAGATTCCTTCAGAATTATAATGGCTCTAGTAGCTCATTATGATTTAGAGTTACATCAGATGGATGTTAAGACGGCGTTCCTAAATGGAGAATTAGATGAATATGTTTACATGGCACAGCCGAAAGGTTTTGTTGTGGAAGGAAAAGAAAAGATGGGATGCCGCCTAAAGAAAGCGATTTATGGGTTAAAGCAAGCGTCAAGACAGTGGTTCTTGAAGTTTGACAGTACGAAAAAACGTTTCGGGTTTGAATCGAATGTGGAGGACGATTGTGTTTATGTAAAGTTTAAGAATGGGAAGTATATCTTCCTTATCCTGTATGTGGATGACATTCTGCTTGCGAGTAGTGATGTCAGTCTTCTACTGGAAACGAAAAGTTTCTTGTCCTCACACTTTGAAATGAAAGATCTTGGTGAAGCGAAATTCGTTTTGGGAATTGAGATTCACCGAGACAGATCAAATGGGGTATTAGGATTATCACAAAAGACATATATAGAAAAGGTCCTGAAAAAATTCAACATGCACAGATGTAGTGCCTCACCTGCACCAATAGTGAAGGGCGACAGATATGGGGACTTCCAGTGTCCCAAGAATCAATATGAGATTGATCAGATGAAAGCGGTACCATATGCTTCAGCTGTCGGAAGCTTACAGTATGCACAAGTGTGCACTCGCCCTGATTTAGCTTTTGTTACCGGACTACTTGGCAGATTCCAGAGTAATCCAGGACTAGAACATTGGAAATTGGTAAAGAAAGTTCTGCGCTATATGCAAGGAACAAAAGGCCTCATGTTAACATACAGAAAAACAGAATCCTGCGTATCGAAGGATATACAGATTCAGACTTTGCAGGGGATAACAGAAAGTCGACATCTGGATATGTGTTCCCTCTTGCGGGAGGGGCCATATCATGGAAAAGCTGCAAACAAACCGTCACTGCATCGTCCACAATGTATGCCGAGTTTGTTGCATGTTATGAGGCCACAGGGCAGGTGAACTGGCTTAAAAAGTTTATGCCTGGTTTGAGAGTGGTTGACGACATCTCTAGACCGCTAAAGATGTACTGCGACAATGAGCCTGCAGTAATGTATGCACACAACAATAAGTCAAGTGGTGCTGCCAAACACATTGACATAAAGTATTATGTTGTGAAAGATAAAGTCCGAGATCGACACATAAGTCTCGAGCATATAAATACAGAGAAAATGCTCGCGGATCCGCTAACGAAAGGCTTACCTCCCAACGTGTTCAAGGAGCACGTAGCTGGCATGGGGTTAAGGGACAGCCTATGATCTCCGGACTGAAAGGGCCCAAAAGTTTAAAAGATCTGTTTCTGAATGGAGGCGTGTATTGTAGCTGTTGATTCTATCGGCGATGGACCGTGACGATGAGACATGCTATGCATTAATCTATGATGAAATGAGAAAATTGAAAAGGAAAGAAAAGGATAAAGAGATCAAGGGGGAGATTGTTAGTTTGATCTCAACGTGATCCAAAGATCACGCCCCCTTAATCGCGCCCTGATCGGGGGCGCACACCCAACTCATGGTTGGTGGGCCCCTGTCGCCAGCGCTATAAAAAGAGGTGGGGGCCGGGGGCACGCAGCACGAGGTTGACCGAGCCGCCACCAGCCACACCGACAAACCCTAGACTGATCAAGATCTAGCGCTTGGCCGACGGGAAGCTCCACCGCCGCCACCATGTCGTCGCTGTTCAAGTACTCCGTCCCTGGCCAGTGCAGGTACCGGCCTGAAGGGAGAAGGAACCTGCGACTACCGCGCGCACTCACCTACGTGCGCGACCCCGCCGTCCACACCGCCACCGCTCCGACGACTCCGCCACCGCCCGTCATCGCCATGGCGACTCCATCGGCTTCAGCTGCTCACGAAGGTATATCGTTCTCTTCCACCTAGATCTAAACCCGATTGATGCTGTTGTTTAGAAAAGATTGCTAGACCCGTACTGATCTTGCGCCTAGATTTTAATAGATCCTAACAACGTGGCCTCATGAGAGTTCAGCTTTATAGGAGTAAATGGCCCTTAGTGGGTTGCATCTATATAAGATATATAGATGAGGCATATGTGGTGGCTTCGTAAATTTCGAGATCAGCCACCCTTGTCCTTTTAAGGCATTCGTAGGGGTAGAGTGTGCGTGTGTGCATTCTGAGTGTGCATGCGTGTATATGAGCGTCTACTTCTGTACTGTGGTTCTTAAGAAAAAAAGATCTGCGTCCCAAAAGCAGCTTAAATTTCGAAGGAATTGTTTGCGTGGACAACACATTTTCTTTTTCAATTTCCTATGCCCCTAAGCCCCCATTTACTGGATCCTACATCATATTTTTATAAGAGCAATCAACAGCCGTTAGTAGCACAATATGAAATATTCTCTATCTAAGATACATGATACTGTATCAACTACAGGCATATGCATCTGAGAAAACAAAGAAATTTTATGATACTTGATACTGCCAGATCGAGCAGGGGATCGGGCTCAACCTGCAGGTGCACCCATTGTTCCTGCAGTGCAGGTTCCTCTGCTATTTCAAACCACTCCCGGTTCTTTATTAGATCTAAATGAAATGGAATAGAGAAATAGAATAAAAAATGTCCATTGGTAATGATGGAGCAGGTTTCTTTTGTTTGTGGTAAGTTCTATTAGTTTTCTCACTATGGGATTATATCGTGCATAAGGACTGGATAACGGCACTAGGTCTGTAGCATTAGGGTTACTATTGATGAGGCTGTTATGTTTTTTAAACCATAATATAGACGTAGAGACTCACAAACGCACACGACTACTAAACTCTATGAACACACGCACGCAACTTCTATTTCTGTAAACGAATATGAAAGACTAGACCGGCTGATCTTGATCTTCTTGAAGTCACCACAGGTGTCTTGCTGTCGACGAGAACTTTGCCTCCGACTAAAAAAATAAGTAGTCATAAAGGTGCAATATCCGTGGCAAGTCTGATATTGTGGTTGTTGTTCACATAAAGTTCGCCCATCTTCAATGCTCCTCAATTATATAATTATTACTTGCATGGTCAGGTTTTTTTTTCCGAGGGATATCGTCAAGTAAATTACAAGACCAGGAGAGAATACTTAAGGAAAAATCTCTTATATGCCATTGGTTAAATCTCTTATCCCTAATCTGCCATCGATAAAACTTCTTTCTCTTATATGCCATTGATCTTAAAATTTTATCTCTTTCATGCCATTATTAACCATTTAACTGTGCTTTAGTGAGATGTGACACTGTAGCTATGAGATTACTGTAGAAGTCAATGAATAGTTGCAACATTTTGTGTGTGCGATAGCTTCGAAATAACTTACATTTTTTTATTTTCTGAACAATAAATATACGAAAATGAAAGGATATAAAATTTTATTTATTTTTTGCGAGGATATAAAATTTTATTTATGGTGAAAGAAGAAAAACAAAAATTACTGTAAAGCAGCTAGAAACAAAAAAACTTATGTTAGTTATTTTAAAGCTATTGAATCTCGTACAGTAATCACGTAGCAACAATATTTAGCTCACTAAACAATAATTAAATCGTTAATAATGGCATGGAAGAAGTTTAACTTTAAGGGCAATGGCATATTAAGGGAAATAGGTTTTACCAATGGCAGATCTGGAATAAGAAGTTTAACCAATGGCATATAAGGGAATTTCCCGATACTTAACCCTGACCTTAACCCCACAGCCCAAGTTCTTCAAGAAACGAATTACTACCATTATTTTATGCAATTCGACGAACCAGGACATCAATTTCTATCTTTTTTAAGTATTCACTTTCCTTCACATCTTTACAATTCATGGAGGCTTGTGCTGGACACATCAGACATGCTCGGCACTCTTTGCACATCTGGACAGAGGGGTCGCTGTCTTCCTAGGTGAAACATTTGCCTGCAGAGCACATTTGTTATACCATTGTACCATTCTTCTTGGAAGGTGACTGGCTCATGGCAGCACCATTTTGTGTCCCCTCCAAATCTGGCCAGATTGGCCATTTCCATTGGTGGAAGTTTCGTACAAAAGTACAGCACTGCAAATCGAGAGCCTTTTCCAGTAAAAAATGGAAAAGGTTACCGCATTGGTACTTGGTGTTCGGTAGGTGCGCTTTTTTTTGCAGAACGGTACTCTATTTCATCGCAAATAGTACATCAGATCTCCAAGAACGCAAGAGTTTCATATAAAATGTCGAAGACATATAGGAGTAGTATTTGGTAAAGCGTATCATATATTCGAAAAAAATTATGCTTGTAACTATCTAATTTTTCCAAAGTGGAGTGCAAATTATCCTTGTCACTTTTTTTCCATGCATAGAGCAACTCACTGCACATGTCGTCGAACATTTTAACATAGGCTTGTAGCTTAGGTAAAACTCCCAAATAATGGAATTTATAAATTTATATCTGCCATTAATAATGTGCCTCATCTCACTATCACAAAAATAAATATACATATGAGATGTTTTGTTCTCTCGCAGAAGGTGCTGAATCATGAGAGAAAAATTAAACTTCCTCCCGCAACTTTAATTTAAAAAAACCATAAAATAAAAATTATGTTAACCATGAACCATGGGAGAAAAGTGTTAAGTATATTTTAACCATATCTATGGGACATCCATTCGTATGTGATCTGGACTTACAACTGTCTGAGATAATTGTTTCATTGGTAATCTTCGAGTCAATAGTTTAATTGAATTTTAACCTTTTCCTTGTGTTTCCCTGCTCAATAATTGTCATTTTCTTAGATAATGAGAAGATTGTGTTAATCCCGACTTCGACCCTCACAGAAGCTACAACCGCATTGTTCTTGACTTCCAAAAGGGTTACAGCCAAATACAACTACCGACAGAAGTCGGCCATCATCAGAAGTGCACAAACGCTAGAACAAAATAAACAAAAAACACACAAAAAAAAGACTCTTATCCTCGGCCTTCGTTGTCTTCAGGTGTTGTTCCTTGAGTACGGTCTGACTCCTTGTGTCCATTCTATTTTAATAATTGTCATTTTTAACAATCATTTATTTCTAAGGGCCTTATATGCAAACAAAATGGATGGTGGTATAAGAAACATTCTCTCCTCTCAAATTCTCTAAAACTTGGCATCAATAATAACAATAAAGGTCAAAAGAAAGCTTGCGGCACCTCAATCTCTCGTCGGCTCTTTTCTATAGTTGATTGATGTTCATCTGTATTTCTAAAATTTTGTAGTTATGATTCTTGAACGGTTGACTGTAATGTGTATTGTGGCTTCTGCACGATAAATCAAGTCTAGTGTCATTATCGTAGTTAAAGAATGATATATGACGTGTTTGGTTATTATTGCCAAATATTAGTCCTGCCACGGTTTCTCTACTAGGAGCTAAATACTAGCTATAATCTACTTTGTTTTTCTACTAGGCCTGGCATAGATTTTTCTCGACTGTGGTTATGAATGATAATTTTCAGTAAGAAACGGCTCTAATGAGCCAGTAAAACTAGAAAAACAAGCTTCAACGTCGTTTTAGTTCTACGAACCACTCGCCCTCAGTGAAGGAAACAACACCCGCCACCTCCTCTAAGGTTGCACGCCGTCACTGTTTCATGACTTCGTCCCCCTCCTCCCTCCCCTCCTACGACCTCACCAGTGGTGAGGAGAAACGGCTCTCCATCCTCTTTTAGCCGAATAATGTTTTCTTATGATGATTTTTGTGGTGTTGAGCTGTGTCTTCCGTCATGTAATATTCGTGGAGCATATGTGGATTTGGTACCCTCATGGCGGCTCTAAAGGTTGAGTTGGCATTGACGTCGTCGACGATTTCTCCAATGAGGTAACATGGAGGTCAGTTGTACCTCTTCCTCCTTTTTTGTGAAAGGGTGTGAAGTTCTTGTATCCTCTTCGGTGGATTTTGTGTCCAATGTGAAGTTGTATTATCTTCGGTGAATTTTGTGTCCGAGGCATTGGCAGTGCTTTTGGCGTCGGTAGATGTGTTTTCTGGATGGTTTCAACTGGATCTTGATTTGTTCATTTTTTTCTACTGTCGTGGAGATGGTTGATTCTCTTTGAAATTGAAGTTTATTCTTCGTGGCAAATCCATCTTGGGTGGAGTTTCGGCATGGCGGATGTTGTGGTGTTTGCAATATTGAATTCTCTCGTTAGTTAGTGGAGAAGGAGAACCAATATGTGGATCGATCGTGTTACAACGAGCGCATTTATAGAGGAAGAAGAAGATAAACAAGACCTTGGAGAATCTCATTATAATTTTATTTTTTTCAAGAACCTTTTGTGTAATTTAGGAATGTACTATTCTTTTCTTTTAATATAAGAAAAAGTCTAACCAAGTAGTGGTAGTCACGTCGCACGAGCTGGATACCAGTTGGGGCGGGAGCGGGCGGGCAGTGCGGCGGCAGGCATCCTGAGAATCTCTTAATGCACAGTGTTTGTATTACACCCCCCCCCCCCCCCCACCCCAGCTCTCATCCTCCCCCCTCCGACCATAGATAGCGGCGGCAGGCTGGCCCGATAGCGGGTTGCGAGCGGCGGTGGAGGAGGCGGTGGGCAGGGCTGGGTTGGGAGAACCACGCCGGACTGGTTAGCGGAGGGCAAGGCTAGTGAGGCGACAGCGGCGAGTGCGGGCGACACGGCGAGGCAGAGAGGCGCCGTCAGCCGCCGGAGGAGGTTGCGGGCGGGGGCAGAGAGGGTGCGGCGGACGAGATGATGCCGTGAGGTGGCGGAGCGGCTAGGGTGGGGGTTTGATCGGCGGGAGAGGAGCATGGCGCGAGGAAGAAGCTGATAGCCTACTAGTAGCTGGTTAGTCGCATCCTTAATATAATCCTCCCTCCGAAGGAAAAAATCGTACTTTTTGGTTCATTTTGGAAAACGATTTTTTTCTTTGGAAGATCAACTAGTTGTTTTCTAGAAAAAAAATAATGGTCACGTCGACGACCATTTTTTTCTGTGCAAGATCAAGGGACCATAAAAGAAGGGTTCTTAAGAACCTGAATAAGGGTGAACATGCAAAACCAGAAAGGTGGAGTGATTAAAAATGTTCTCACCAATGATCGGGATCAGTGAACAGTATACTGGAGTATAGTAGGATCAGGTCAGGAGAAAATATGGAGCCCATATATACCCGCGACTCACCGGTGTCCCGCGCACACGCAAGCACGCGCCTCCACTGTTCGCTCCCCACCAGCCCCGCACTGTGCTGCGCTGCCGCCTCCTCGTCTTCCTCCGATCGTACGCAAGCTATACTCCAGTTAGTTTGCTGCAGAAATTTCTCCCCGAACAATTGCTGTTCCTTACGGTTTCTTGGTGGGGAACAGGGTGGCGGGCTTCTTGACCGGCGGCATGAACTGGGGGGTGGCGTCCGGGGCGTCGTCCTGGGGTGCGGCGGCGGACCACGGCCCCACCATGTTGTCCTTCGCCGGGCCGTCGTCCTCCTCCACCGCCTCCCTCGCCGCCGACATACAGCTCCAAGATTTCGCCGTCCGGCGCGCGCGGCCTGTGGGGGCCGGGAGGCGGTCCCGCGCGGCGGGTGGCGGCGTCCCGGAGGCGTGCGCCGTTGACGGGTGCCGGTCCGACCTCAGCCGGTGCCGGGAGTACCACCGGCGGCACAAGGTCTGCGAGGCGCACTCCAAGACGCCAGTGGTGGTCGTCGGCGGCCAGGAGCGGCGGTTCTGCCAGCAATGCAGCCGGTAAGGCGCCAACGCCATCCATCCATCTATCCAATCCTCTCGCCACGACAATTTTGCGAATCCGATTCTTCAACGGTTCTTTTGCTGATGAGGTCATTAGTTAATAACTGTGTGAGATTGGTCACCATCTACTTACTAATTGGGGATTTTGAAATGGGTAAATTTGGTGCTTGCATTGGAGCAAATTTAGGGGAAAGTTTTTGGGTCTTGTTTGGTCCCCCAGCTGGCGAGCTAAACAATTGGGTTGGTAGTTTGGTGGCGTTTAGGATCTGATGGCGCCCTGATTATTTAATTTCTCGGGTTCTATTCGTCGACGACTAAACAATTGGGTTGGTAATTTGGTGCCCATTACGGTCCTGTGACGCTGATTAGTTTAGCCCTGTTGGTGTTATTTAAAGGAAAAGTTGCTGGTGTGGGCAACTGACTTGCTCAAGTAGGTTTGGTTTTTCTATTGGATATTCAGCATCATGCAGAATCGTGCCTATGATTGATGAAAGGCTGCTGTTTCGTCAGCTGCATGCTCAGTCAGAATGCACAACTGTTCTGAGATGTGAACCGTCTGTATTACCGAGTAACCAAATAGGAAGCTGTCTCACAAGATCTGATCATGAACTGTTGGGATCATGTTGCCTATTGTTTGTGCTGAGGATGAAAATAGAACTTCAAGGTTAGTAGAGGTTATTTCATGGGTTATTACTTGAAGCAAGGATATTCGAAACTGAAAAATTAGAAATCATATCTTGGTTTTGGTTGATGTTTCTGAAGGCAGGCTTCCTTCTCCCTGTTTCCTGGTTACGACTTTTTTCGTAGATAGCTGACAGGAGCAAAGAATAGTTGAACTGAACATGAGCGCATTTGTTTGTTCTCTTAGGATGTTTAAACTTTGTTTCTTTTCAATAGGAAAATTCTCTTTTCTTTTCTTTTCTCTTGGAAACTTCTACTGAGAGGGGACAACCTTCCCGGAAACAATGCGTCATGAATGTAAAACGTCCTAGAGACTCAAGAGTAGACATTATCACTCTGACTGCACCATGATTGTCAGGTACAATTGAAAGACCCTTGCTAGCATGTGCTGCTTGATTTATTTTTAACCCTCAAAGCAAGTTTCATGACTACTTATGGGTGATTATAAGTAGAAGATTTTATGTTCTCACGATACATTACTTCTTAGTCCCTAAATGAAAAGAACATGGAATGTTAGGTGCAATTACGATTCGAACGCTACGATTTGAAAGATATTTACATTTTGAATCTTTGATTCCAAATAAGTACCAGTGCTCAGCATTTTATGATGTGTCTTGAAAGATCTTTTTGATTCAGCTTTCATAAAAATCTGGCTCCACATATTGAATTTTTTATCCAAGATTTCATCGAAGAGAAGACTAGCAGTGCTAACTAGTAGAAGGAAAGAATAGGAACTGTGAGTGACAAGTGAATCCTGTCATTTTTTTAATACCTTAGCCAAATATAGTTTTTTAAAATGTCTCATCCGGTTGACATCTTTGATCCTGTCAATGATATTTATCTTATGGATTTTATTCATGTCTTATGTGTAGTCTAATTAGGTGATATTCTATTATATTCATTGAGTGATCCGATTCCAGCAATACATCATTCCAATCAGAACAAGAACAACAAAGCCGTTAAAACAATCAAAACCATTTTACAGAATATTAAAGTAATTATTATAGTTCAGCTCTGTACTCGATAAGACACCTAGGATACAGCTATTTAAGTTGTTTAAAAGCCATCCATTTTCATGCCGCATTTTAGCAGCTTCAGTGATCTTCACTCTAATGGTCAACTTCCTTGCTGGGACTCTAAATGAGAGACCTTTTTGTACTTTCATGGAAGGGAATATGGTCAACTGAATGAAGACCACTCAAGATTCCATGAATTGCATAAAATATGTGGCTTAGTTACTTTTTCATAATCTAAATTTCTTTTAGGTATTGTCTAAGTATTTTTCAAAAAAAATCTTATTAAAGTTTGCTATTCTCGAAGAAAGTCTTATGAATTTTATTATGAAACGTATTATGAAGCTCAAACAACTATGAATTGAGCCATACTCCTTTTGGGAACCTACAACGAGGCATCTTTTTTTTTTTTGCACGAAAAAGGAAGTAGACCGCTACCTTATATATTTACATTTATCGCTCTGCGATCAAGGAATCAATACAAATACAAACAACAGTTAGTATAGAAACAAAGAAACATCACAAAAACTGATTATCCCTAGCTAAGATAGCTTTGGACCTTCAGATCCATAATAAATTGGAGTCTCTGATGTTGGGATAGAGCTGTACTACCAATGTGCAGCAATTGGTTTAAAGACTGGCTTAGTGCAGGCAAGCCATAATTCCTTTGCACAAGGTGCAAAGAAGATAGACCACATCGTTCGCATGGATTGAGTGAATGTTGGAGTCTCCTTTTCAATGAACTGTAGAACAACGTTGGGCTGCAGTGCTATTTGTCTGAGGCCAAGCTTGTACCAAACTAAGTTGGCTAATGGTTACGTAGCAGTGCAGCAGAATGTGTGCAATCGATCAGTCAGATTGTAACCATTGCTTCTTCATTCTATTGGCATTGGTGTTCAGTCTGTCCCAAAGGGTTGAACCAAAGGAAAATTCATTGTCTCTTTGGTATGACATGATCCCAAACAATATTGTAGGCCGGCCAGAGTACTACTCTCAACGGACAGGCAATATTGGTTGTTCCAGTTGAATAGTCTCCAGTTTTGGTAAAATTCCACTTATATAATCATGTTTCTACTGTACTTAACTACTTATACTGCCTGAAGAACGCCTCACTGACTTTGGTCTGCTTTACCGGCCTGAAGACAACCTCTTTGATTCAGATGTGCACTGAGCTGCTGCCTCATATAATCACTGTGATTTCCTTATCTCAAGGAAGAGTGGATCCAAGCTTTGTGTGTGTATCAATGTTTAGCTGCCGAGCTTGAGCCTCCAGATGCTTGGGAATGACAACATGCTTGAATATCAAATACCATGTGCCAACTACTATATGTAATTTGTGTTCTGAAGTTCTACGTATGAGTTTTATATTGATTGGAATTAGAATGGAACAAATAGGTCACGGTTCCTATTTGGTGGTTTCAGACGCGATACGGATTAATTAACACACTAAGATAACATAATATATCCGTTGAATGTGTTTTTGTTTTCCAACAGTGTGCCTGAAACATGTTGACCATTCACGTCACACTTTCATCCATTGCCTCATCGTGTCGTATTGAGTCTTCGCCGTTGCACTTTTAAGAGGCGAGAGCGATTAATTGTTATGAGTAGAGATAATATGGTGACTGGTGAGGCAGAATTATGGGGGTGAGAGAAAAGGGGATATGCTTAATTATGTTTATTGTTGAATTAGCTTCCCTTATGTATGCCTAGTTAGTTATAAGCTCAATAAAGCAAATACTGAGGTGCAAATATAGATTGTTTATAATGTGTCTAAAATGGACTCACGAATAAAATGGATAATCTGATCAAAATCATCTCTCCGACTAGCCTCTAGGGGATACCACTTAGGGCTATACATTTGTAGTTGTACTTATCGTGAATACAGTAATAATATATTCTATTTGCAGTATGGCTTGGCATTGGAAGACAGTAAATTAGTTTATTACGTAACTGGATGTACATTATTTTAACAAGGATAAACCCGTGATAAGTGAAACATCCGCATGCTCACCTTTTTCCCCAATTGCCCTCCTATATTTCATTTTCGTTTTCTTCAACAATACACTTTAGAGCAATATTTGTTTTTGGTTTTAGTTTAACTGAATTCTTGAACCCTATCCTCTTTTTTTTTTTTTTGGGTAAAAGTTACAGCAAACATTTTACATGTGCAATATATAAAGAAGAGGTAACTATGTTATAATTTGGAACAGTAAGTAAAGTGAAGATAAAGGAAATAAACATCATCAGGTAAGAGGTAACAAAGTGAATTTCATATGACTAAGTCAATATAACATCTTTGTGATCATATTCTTCGCTGTTAGGATCGTCCTCTTACCTGATGATGCACTACTTCCTAATCCCATGAACAATGGTTGATCCAGATCAGGTCGATTTCATTGTAAATTTTGCTTTCACAGAAATCTTTAAAACAAAGACGGTATTCATTTTCATTAGTTATGTTGATGCTCGTTTCCAAAAAAAAGAAAAAAGTTATGTTGATGCTCACATATGCATGAGGGATCTATATGGTGTGAAGAACTGTATACCTTTATGCTTTTCGAGCTCCCAAGATATATGATGGAATGACTGGTCATGCATTTAAAATCAATAGACCTTCAAGAAGAAATAAAACTGCTGAGTCATCAAATTTAGGGGTGGTACTTTGGGGTTATTTACACCAAAAGGCTCTACAATAATTTCTGCTCATTCTATTCCCTCAAAAAAAAAAAAAGCTCAGTCAACAGACCATGTGAAGTGCAAACTCCAGTCATCTGAGAGTTCTGTCTCAGACTCTCAGTTCATGCTTGCTGCTGCCTGATCAAGTGACCAGTGTGCGTGCTATTGTATCCATAGAAATTGAATTTATTAAGTTATAATAGAGAAGGCAATCCCAGTAGTCTTTTCCGGAAGTTCGATTGAGATCTTTAGACCATCTCATAAAAGTTTTGTTATTCTCTAGACTGTATCATGCATTCTCAACCATCTCATAAAAGTTCTGTTATTCTCTAGAATGTACCATGTGTTCTCAAGTATAGTTACTTGGATATTTTTTTATGGAGAAGATGAATGAAAGCTGCATATGCCCTTTGTGAAAATAGGTTTTCATGCTCAACTGAACCTAATATAATCCAGGCATGTGCTGAAGGGAAGGGCATCTATGCTATTCCCACCACTCTTTGAAATTATAATTCTTCAATATGCTAATTGTGTTGGCGGAATGTCTATTATTATGTGGTGCCTGGTAGTGCAGTATTGATTTTCTAGTGAAAGTGGAAATCCTGAACTCTTTTAGTTATCTAGAGTCAAATTTTCCTATAATCCTCTAGTCTTAATTGTATTTTTTCTGAAATTTTTCTTGTGTCAATGCTCTGTCTGATAACCATATACTTCACAGCCAAGTTGAAGAAGTGCCAACTTCCAACCTTTCAGTGTGCTATTTGATAATCCTTTAGTTATGACCTTTGGCGCGTCACATATTTGTTGGACATCTATTTCGTGTCATTAGAAGAAAATTCAGTGTTCCACCTCGCAGCTTTTTTTTTTTTATCGAACACGCAGGAGAGCTTTGTCCACCTCACAACTTTGATGTAGATGCTAATCAACAATACATACAGGACAAAAACATCATGTATTTGATCTGCGTCATGGCTTCTCATAATGTCACAATATCATGATAAAAGTATCAAATGAAGAAAGTATATGAAGTTGACAAAAGAGGCAACCTGAACCAATAGGGAGCAAATAGAGGCAAAACTTCACAGCAAACAAAAAAGACTCTTCCAAGTTCACGAAAATCGTTAACCATTGCTTCAACCCCAGATTTTACTCCATTGTCTTGCGCTATTTATGCCGCATCCTTCTCCATTTTTTCTTTTCTTTTGTTTTTGTGACAAGCCCCATTGCGAAGTGATATTTTAATTAACAGATCATAAACATTTACAATGGGAATAGTAAAATATTATAATTCTTTTCTATATGGGTAGCCATGGTAAAGTTTAATTTATAGAACTCTTACCTTAGCACATTTTTAACGGTTATGTTGGACCAGCATTTTGCTGTCCTGTTGTCCAAATTTACCACTCATCCAACACAACAATCTTCATATACAATGTAACCTGTTGGTGTTTCTATATGGCTTGAAGTGCATCAATAATAACAGCATCGGGTGCTATTGAGGGACTGATCACATCCCAGTATTCTGTAACAAGCAGGGAACAAACACTGATAAGAGCTAAGATAGAAATTGTTTTCCTCCGAGGGGGTTTCTAGTATAAGTTGGTCTGGTAGATGGAATGAAACAAGAGACATCCTGCGCTTATTTACCTGCGCTTATTTGAGAACAGCATTTCATACGCATTTGCAAGGCTCTTGAACTTGATTTCTCTCCTATTAAGGTTTTACAAATTCATGAGATGCTCTTAAATTGGAATATATGATCATATGTCATGCATAGCCAACCAAGTCGGTAAATATAACAAGTCCGCGATATGTTTCTTCAAATTAGTTGTGTGTTATTAATATGCTTTACCAAAATATATCTGTAAATCCCGTATGACATCAGTCCGAACAAACAAAAACTTTGGTTTGTAGCTAAATATATGGTACCAGGTGGAAAGAGTTCTCCTGAAGGTGGTTTACTGTTCTTACTTGCAGATTTCACATGCTTTCTGAGTTTGACGAGGGGAAGAGAAGTTGCAGGAAGCGTTTGGATGGCCATAATAGGCGTCGAAGAAAACCACAGCATGACATTATGAACTTGGGCGGTTTCATTCCATACGGCCAAGGTATGTACATTTCAGCTTGTGTTAAGTTGAACATATTGGTAATTCAGTACTTACACTCCAGAGTTCTCCAACTCAGTTTAGATACATTAGTAATGTTCCTATATATATCATTATTAATGTATTAGTCTATTTCTTAATAATAGAAGACAACGTATATATATTCAAATCCTTTTTAATGTGAGGAAAGGCTGTCCATTATTTTTGTTTGTAAACTGTGACATCTCTGTTCCTTGAAATCCTTATATTATTGGGTGGTAGCCAACTCTGATTGATTTTTTCAGATGGCATTAATGTGTTATCAAACTTACCCGGTTTACAATAGTGAAACAACAAATTTGATGACAGATGTGTTATTTGGCAGTGAATCAATTTGCAATCTATCAACAATCAACTCCAAGATCCGGGCAGCATTCTGGCAGCATGCATGTGGTTGATCGTCAGCGGACCTTCTCCATCTCATTCTCAGGAACCTTCAAGGCACAAAAGCAGTTCCCTTTCTCTCAGGACAGTGGTATCATGCTCAATGCACCCGGCCCAATTAATCTTCTGGCCGAGCATAACAGCCACACCAGAACCAGCAGCATATGCAACGCTCTCCCCGGCACGCTAGGCCCTGAGTGTGCTCTCTCTCTTCTGTCATCGTCGCTGCATCATCCCTCCCAAACTGCAGGCCACGCACAGGTTACCTCGTCACTTGCTTGCATTACTGCTGCATCACAGGATACAACTGCAACTGCTGCTGCCCTTGCATATGCATCTGGTGTTGGCCACCATGCGTTTGTTCCTGATGCTGTGTTTGAGGACCCTTCGCAAGCCCTGCCACTCCCTTGGCAGTAGTAGCGCAGGGTGAAAATTAGCGGTTCTAATTTTGAGTTGCTGCTGAGTTTTTATCTGCTGAGTTGCACCTGCAGAATGCTTTTGGTCAGAGATGTTGACAAGTGGAGTTGCCTCTGCAGTCTGAAGCCTGGTCAGCGAGGTCTTTTTCCTCGTTCCCTTTAGACAGTCATCCCTCCTTCAAGGCTTCCTCCCCTCGGAGGGCGTTGGAGTCCGTCGACAAGGATGCCGACCAGACTGCTAGGGTGTGCGTAAGTCCATACCTTGGTCAGATGAAGGCTGCAGTTGATTTCCTCGTTTGTTCAGTGTGAACTTGGCAAGCCAAGTTCTTGGTGGTGGGGCATATTGGCAATCGGCAACATACTTCTGACGGTGATGGCAAGGTTCGGTTTAGGTCTAGAAAATGTGAGGTTTTTTCCCCGCCATAAAGAAATCTCCCCAAAAGCCCAATATCAAGGAGATATGAAGAAAGATCATCTCTTGGAGATCCTCAACAATGGCAAAGATATATGGATCCACCAAAGTCTGTTCCTTCAATTCCCGTGGTGTTTTAGTTGTGACCTTGTGCGTCCCATGTATGTGTCTTGTATGGTTAGAGTGGCTCCCCCCCTTTTTCTAAGGCTCAATGGAGAGTGGTTGTATCAGTCTGTTCCTTCAGCTGGTGTTTTAACTGTACTTTGATGGAATTAAATTTTCAGGTTGGCTTATATTGATTCCTCAAAAGAAAAAAAAATGTTAAGTGGAAACTTTGACTCCTGTCCCCTGGACGATTGGGGTGGTGGATGTTGTGTAGATTGTTTAGTTGATTCATTCTGTTCTGTTCTCAATTATGTGCTCACTCCGTGTTTTTATTGATGAGGCTAGTACGACATGCATGTTTGGTTTACTTTTAAGCTAACCAAGTTTTCCCAGCGCCATCAATAAAACCCAGAGGGAGATTAGTTGTTTGCGTGCATTGTAGCAAAATTTATGCATGTATAGAAAACACGGGACAACTTGAATCCAAACCTTCAAATCCTTGTCTGACGTCTGTGAAAGTGAAACCTTCAGGGAGCAAACGACCTGATTTTTCGGGCCATTCCTCGATGGGCCAAGTTGGTATGGAAATCTGGCCCAGTTTGACTGGAAATCTGGCCCAGTTTGACTGGGTAAGTTCAGGTCATTCCTCGATGGACCAATTTTTGTTTTTTTGAGCCCACCTCGATGGACCAAATACAAGTGCTGGATTTTACTGGGCCCAATTTTATTTAGTCGATACTGCAGTATTTAAATACCGTGAATCCTATAGGTAGCCCGCCCTACAAAATCCTTTTAATAGAATGCTTTAAGATTAGTGCGGGAGGCAATCCAACGGCCCACATGCGCTACGGGCTGAGAGGGGGAGGACAACTGGGTGACACGTGGCGCGTTTTTATTGGAACGGGTGGGAGGAGGGAGAAAAGAAAATGAATTTCAAACTTTAAACGTATTTTTCTCTTAAACCGTAAGTCCGTTTTTGAATCCGTTTAAAGCATGATGTTGTTTGGAATTAATGCTACAAAATGAGATCCAATATGGATATTTTTTGAAATTCGAATTTTTCGTCAATATTTTGAATGTACCGTGTCAACATTTTTTATGTGCTATGTCAACATTTTTGGCGAAATGTGGACTTTGTTGTTTGGAAATGTTGACATAAGCTTACGAAAATGTTGAAACTGTTGTTTAAAAATGTTGACGGTTAGTTGGTAAGCTAAGTTGTTTTAAGTGGGCCAAATTTGATGGGCTATTGGGCTAACCTATAAATCGAATCCTGTAGGACGCCCTATGTATAGGAGGTCCCGGGGAACAGAGTATTTGCAGAGTGATCTAATCTTGGAGATATAATCGCAACTGATTTTGTCACTAAGGGCTCCTTTGGAATGCAGGATTGGAAAAACACAGGAATAGGAAAAACACAGGAATAGGATAAGAATGCATATGCAAAACAGAGGACTGAAAAACACAGGAATTTTATAGAAACGGTCTTTTGGATGGCTCACAGGAAAACCATAGGAAATGTTAGTAGTGAACAGTGCCTTGATGTTATGATTACTGTAACTACCGATCATGCGAGGGATGGACTTCATACATTTTTCCCCCTTGCCCAGGTGGCCGTTTTCTTTACATATAACTATCAGGTACAAGTAATTTGTAGTTCTGTGTAAAGCGGCAGGTGGTGATGCTCAAGTTTTCATTACGAGCAGCTAAGCAGCACTTTGCCTCGATCCTATGCCACAGGAATTGAAAAAAGAGGTCTGACCCAATGTTTCCTTTCCTCCATTCTTCCTATGAAATCACCACCATAGGAAAATTTCCTTCACTTTTCCTTTGCTCCATTCCTCCATTCCAAAGGCATGAACAGTACCTATCCCTATAGGAATTGGAATCCTCCATTTTTCCTCCAAAAATCCTTCAATCCAAAGGGGCCCTAACACTTAAAAGAGAAGTGTATAACAAAAAAAATGTTCTGATTTTTATTACTAAAGGCATTCAAGACTATGTCAATCGAAAATTAAAGAATGCCAATTTATGATGATAACTAATTGCATAGCTTGAGACTTGATACACAACTCTGGTGCTCGAGGAGGTCTTGGGCAGCTACTAAGCCAAAATGAAGTAGAGTTAGGTCATGCCTTGGTTGTCCATTACTGTTTGATCATAATACAAACTCTTGTGTATGTTATGATACCTCTTGCCATGGTCCTAGCATGAGGGGTCCTTGTACAAACAGTTTTTTCCCTATAATAGAACGATACACGGTTCTTTTGTATGTTTGAGGGGAAAAAAAGAAGAGAGAAGCATTCCTTAGGCGTTAGGCAATCTCATAACAGAGTAGCAATAAGCAAACTAGAGCCAGCCAGCCAGCCGACATAGAAAACGATTGAATCTACTGTTTTATCATATCAGAGGAGCAATTGATCCAGGGGATCCATGGAATGGACATGCCATCTCACAAACTATTGTTCTCTAACCCATCTTCGTCCAAATTATGTCTGCATTTTTTTATTGATGAGTCCATGGTTTTGCCACGATGGAAACCAAGCCAAAACAGGACAAACTCATAGAAGAAGAATCTACCTTGTTAAGTAGGACATTGAAAAAGGGCTGAATCTGGGTTATCAAGAGAATTGATCAGGGGGGCTCCAAGGAATGGGCTAGATTTTGCCTGGGCCAAATTTGGTTTGGTTGACTGCAGTACACAGGGCCCAATGAAAAACGTTTAAACAGAGAGAGCAGAGTATTTGCGGAGTATTCTAATATTGCAAACATGTTGCACTGATTTTATCACTAGCTCTTAAGAGAAGTGTCAAGTGCAACTGAACCAATGGAGCGTCAATAATTAACCTTTTTTTTAAAAAAAAATCTGACTTTTATTTCGAAGTGTGTTAACGATTATGTCAACCCAAAAGTAAAGAATGCCGATGTATGATGAAAAAGAATTGCAACATATTCATTGTGATGGTTTTTACCAAGTTTGATTTCTGCAAACTGGTTTATCTGATGCTCCGTAGTCGTTTTCTGGCATTCGTTAGTTGTTAGTCGATCTCAGAACACGTATAAATAAGCAAGCTAGAGCAAGACCGCTGACAGGGAAAGCGACTGAATCTACTGTGTTATCGTAGCAGAGGAACAATTGATCTGGGGGATCCTTGGAATGGACATGCCAACGAACTCATGTTCTCTGACCCATGATCGTCCAAATTACGCCTTGATTTTGACTGATTGAGTCCATGATTTTGGCACGCAGGAAACCAAGTTAAAGCTAATACAGGATAATAGATCAGTAGGACAACAACTGTCCCCTGGAACATTTTCTTGATGGCGATCAAAACCCAATCATCCCATTACTTCGTACTTTGGAGATGCGGAGGCAGTCCAGTGTGTATTGACTAAAGAGTACAGTGATCTATGTTTGCTCGCGTCGTTGATGATATACGAAAGGGTTCGGCATGAAAGTTGAGAACAAATAAAGTTGCAGCAAAATTACAAATCATGAGGAGCTAAAAGAATGGGGAACATTGGTTACTAGCGCTGTTCTGTTGATTACTGGTCGTAGTTTCGATAATTAGCTGGAACATGAACTTTGTCAAAATGTCACCTAATTAAGGGGTGAAAGTAATTAAGGTTCCTACATATGCTAATCCAACTACGGAAAGTTGCTGGAATTGACACAGTTCACGCCAAGAATAACGTCGCGTGAAACTCACCAGTAACGTTACAGACGTTTCGATGAGAGAGAAAAAAAAAACGTTTGCTCTGAACAGAATTTTGCAGATCGGTTCTAAAGAAAACGGATGCTCGATTAGCCAGTACGAACACTGTTCGAAAAAAAAAGATTAGCCAGTACGAACACTGTCATGCTAATAAGAGACATAAAAGATCATGAGCATCGATCATGAGAAGCAGTACTGCACATAAGAGATACGACTATGTCTGAAAAAATAGTAGGAAATTAATTAATCAACAACCCAACAGAGAACACCACCATAAATCACATTCCCTCCTAGTAGTATACCACATGCTAACCAGCAGCAGAGATGAACTTGCTTCCGCTACGGTACCTAGTAATACGCTTGCCGGTCAGAGAAAGAGGCCTTCCGCCTCAATCGCCGCGGTGGACGGCCGCCGCTGGCCTGGTCGGCTAGCCGAGGTACATGTGGACGCCGACGGCGAGGAGGAAGATGGCGATGAGGGCGAAGTAGATGACGGCGTGGACGAGGATGGAGAGGCCGCTGGTCTGGAAGTTGCCGAACTCGATGATCCGGCCCTTGCCGGGGATCTGGAACAGCAGCCCCGGCGAGAGGAGGATGAACAGGACCAGCCCGATGAACACTGGACCCCAATCCGCCATGATCCTCTTCTCTCTGACGCAGGGGAGAGCTGCAGGAAGCTTCCACTGTGTGCTCTGCTTGTGCTCCTTCTGTTCTTCTAGGACCAGTGTGAGATCGTGGCTGGAGTGTGAGAGGGTCAAGGCCTCAGGCCATATATATTGGCCTTTACTGGTGGGGGTGAGGGAATAAGTAAATAGAGGGCAAATAAGAGGAATGGTGGGTGCATGTGTGACTAGGAGGGTGATCCTTTGTGGCTGCGTGGAAGGTTATCATGGTGTGGGATTTTTCGAGATATGTTGCTGTGTCTCTCAGGTTTTCATGGTCTGTTAACTGGACTGATGATTCTTCACCGCTAAAATTTTGTTGTGGGGAAAGGGATACGTGAGACCGCTGATACTTTGGTAGACCAAGTTTTCTTATGAAATTGTATGAGTGGTGCTCATGTTGCTCTTGTGGCATGAGATTGTCGGTGCTTTTCCTGATTTTTTCTTGTAACAAATCGTTATCTATGAGTGCGTGGCTCCGTACTTGCATGGGTTTTGACATATGAGGCAAAATGGGTACGTCAATAATGGTGGTCTGTCTTTTTCCATGGGTCACGTTTCAAGAGATTGACACAGTATGCATGGTTGGCGTCAATTCTCATCAACTCTTGATGCTTAAAGGTTCTCCCTGTAAATTTTGTTAACGAGAAACCATTAATTCGGTTTTTTATCTTCCATAAATACTTTGCAATGCAAAACATAAAAAAAAGGCGGATGCGGTTCTCATGATTCACCATTTGTCAAAGGCTTGATTTACACTAAAAACGTTTGTAATAAAACATAGCCTATTGGTGTTTATAATAATTTCTATATTCCAAGGTTAGCGAAGTATTTGAGTGGATACACTTTTCACACTTTATATTCGTGGGCCATTTTCGCTTTTTGAATTTTAATTCTTGTAACATATCGATCCACTAAAGTGACTTGTTTGTTGGCCTTTTTACAAATGTGGTAAGATGCTACATCAATCCGACTAGCTCAACGTCTTCTTCCGCTATGGATTTATTTGTGGTGACAGAGCTAGCATGGTGGATTATTTGTCCCCATCAATTTTCATCAGATATAACCAATCAATGCCACAGACATTTTCTTTTGTTTCGTTTTTTTTTTTTTGAATGAAACAGGAGGGGTTGCCCCCTACTGGTTATATTAGATAAAAATAAAGTAAGTTTACAATAAGAGTTACAAAAGAAAAGGGTGGAAACAAGAAAAGAAAATAAAGAAAAGAATTAAGAAACAGATTCTAGCCATTCTTCAATCTTTGGGAAGTATTTCCTCTTGGCCCTGTGCAACAGGAGGCCAAATTCATGTAGAAACCTTGCCTTGCAATTCTGCACTACTGGATCAACATTTGAGAAAATCCAATCATTTCTCGTCGTCCAAATACTCCAAGTCATGAGGATTATAATTTCCATGTAGAAGGGCACCTTCAGTTTTCTCTTGAAAAATTTGAAAGCTTGCAAAGGTTGCATTGTCCTGGTTATATTTATCCCAATGGTCGCCCAACAGTTTCTAGCAAAGCTGCAGTCCAAGAAGAGATGTTGGAGAGACTCTTCCATCTGTCTAATACAAAGTTCACAAGAGTAAGAATCCAAATCCATGTTCTTTCTATGCAAAAGACCTCGAGTGTTCAACCTGTCTTTGATCAAAAGCCAGAAAAAGATTTTATGCTTGAGTTGGCAGGAGGAGGCCCATAGCCAATTATAGACAGGATGGAAGTAACATCGGTTCTAAAGAAAACGGATGCTCGATTAGCCAGTACGAACACTGTTCGAAAAAAAAAGATTAGCCAGTACGAACACTGTCATGCTAATAAGAGACATAAAAGATCATGAGCATCGATCATGAGAAGCAGTACTGCACATAAGAGATACGACTATGTCTGAAAAAATAGTAGGAAATTAATTAATCAACAACCCAACAGAGAACACCACCATAAATCACATTCCCTCCTAGTAGTATACCACATGCTAACCAGCAGCAGAGATGAACTTGCTTCCGCTACGGTACCTAGTAATACGCTTGCCGGTCAGAGAAAGAGGCCTCTTATCGAGTTTTCCTAGTACAAATATTATTATTTACTCCATTGTGATGTGCCAGTTGCATGACTTACACATAAGTGGCAACAAACCGGTACGTGCGAGATGCTTCTTTGTCCTTTTTTCCTCGACAATTTTAGAGAGCTTGGTGGTTTACTGTCCCTCTCAATTGTTATCATATATAACATCTGTCGTTATTGTTTCTCTCATCTATGGAAGATTTTCTAACCCAAAATAATAAGGACTATCCATTTATTTAGCATGAACTGGAGCCTAACTTCATCCCATGCACACCAATCAAACTAGCTGCAGAAGATCTGGACCATGTGAGATGGGGAGAAAGTGAAAAGATGGAACCAAAGGCAGGTGAGGCAGCAGCTGAGGAGATCCCAAACCCAGCCAACTGGTCACCACCAACGCACCATCCCAGCCTTTTCACACACTTGTGACTACCGCACATGTTGTCCTCTTCCTCGTTGGGGAGGGCGTGGAATAAAGGTAATCCAAAGAGCGACGCCCATGGTGGTTTGCATGCAACTCTTGCATCCATCCATGGTGGTGGAGGTGGTTGCCAGGTCCATATCCTCCGTGGTGTGGGGCTGCAGAGATCCGGGCTAGACGACGCATGCAAGGACATGTAACTGTGCAACTTAATTGCCCGCAACGTACGGTTAGTTGGCGAAGGACCCGGGTAGAGTGTCTAGGCACAGATTGGACAAGTTGTAGATATGATTGGGCCTTTGTTCCTTGCATGGCTTATAGGGTTATAAATGTGAGTGTCTACCAGACAAGCGTGAGAACATTCAGCCTCTTCAACTGCCCATTTCGCAGCCAGCTTCTTTGCAGCAGCTAAAGTGTTTCAGTTATTTTTTCAGCAGCCGCTACAGTGTTCACAGTTATTTCTTCAGCAGCCGCTACAGTGTTATCAGCCTGCCGAACAGGCCGATTGCTGCGTTGGAGATGTGGTGCCACTCGTTGCCGCAAGGGCATGATCATGGAGAAGAGAATGAGCTAGACGTACGTGATGGGGTTCAGCTAGCTATGAATTTAATTCGGCGTCACGTAAAAAAATGTTTTAAAGTTGTGCAATATGTCTTGTTTTTTATCGCTACACTTGAGTTGCTAATTTTAGCAGTGTAAGCTTGTTTGTTCCTATAAAAATAGCGACTGAATAGTGTCTGTCGAGTAGACGTGGATTTCTCCTACAAAGTCATGTATGGGTGAGGGTGAAAGAATATTACAAGTCCCATAATTTGGCTTTGATTAACATATCATCAACAGACTCATCTTGCTTTGAGAGAACTTAGGATAGGGGGTTTAGTATAGATATTTTTCTATTTCAGGATGGGCATTGGCTTTCTTCGGCATTTTTTATCAAGACATGGATAACCGATCTTTACTTTTCCTGAAGTAACATATGCTGCTCACCAAGATGAGACAATAAAATACTACCATGCATGCGCAATAAATAAGACGTGCCAGTGCCACAGCACTAGATGTTTGTGGGAGGAGAAACGGTGAAGCGAAAGCTGGTCTCATCTCATGCTTGGAACCCCTGTTATGTGTTTCTTAATGCATAACATAGAGAAGCATTTGCACATGACAAAATTGTAGAATTATGTTTCACATTTGTTATCACTACATTTTATTTTCAAAACACACCTATCTCAATAAATCATTTCTATAGCTGTGTAACAGTCAGAGTCAACTCAACAAACTGTTGGTCAACAGGGGTGCAGATGAACTCGTGATGCATGCTTTTTCTTGAATCAAGGCCAATCAATTTCCCCTGACTTATGCTGACAACACACATACAAAGTCACTGTTGATCAACCTCACAAGTTAAATCTCTTACATGGAATGCAGACTTGTGCCTTGATCTCCCAGAAATGGTTTGTGTTTTGTCATTTCAGTACTAACCATCACTCACACAAAAGCACAAGAGAAACCATACCGTGACTGCTTTCCAGCTAGCCAGCCTGGGGGACCGGGAGTGGGTGTGCAATAGTACGTCGAAGCTTCTCCTGTGGGCCGGGTTAGGTGCACGGGCTGCGTCAACAATACGTGGCCCTCGACACTATGCATGTGTCACACAATGGGTGTGTTGTTTGGACGAGTTCATGCATAGTTTACTGGTCACACAATTATTTGGTGTTTGGATGTATGTGTGGACTTTGGACTCATGCGCACAGTTGCATGTAAGCAAGGAAGCTACACGATGCTGTGGATGAAGGATGGATGGACACATGATAGGAAGGTGTGGATATTGTGCCAAATGATTTATTGTTACATTATTGATTTCTAGGTGGGTTTGTTAACATATTGTTGATTGGCTAGCATCCTAGATTCATAGCTCTGTACTGGATTGCTAAGCTCAATCCGGAGACTTGTGAATTGTGATTCAAACTAGACGAAAGCCCCGCGGCATTTGCCGCGGGTGCTTTGGGCTACCTGAAAACAAACACATCGCAACGGGAAACATATATGAAAGTGAGACTGTAAATGAGAAGGGTGCATGCTTTACATGCATATTGCATCTGGGCATCAACAAAATTATGATCAATTCCAAACAAAATTTTAAAAGAGCTGTCGTGCTTTATATGAAAAAGTCCGATTCAATAGATTTTGTCAAGATGTAAGGATTTAGATGTATATGTCACAAAAGAGTACAACATGTAGGTTGTGCAGCATGGAGCTTCCAAATCTAATGCTGAAAACGATGCTTTGCATTACAGCTTTGATAAAGCAAGGATTCCGAAGAAGGTGCAGACACAACTACAGCTCTGCAACACACGAATTACGTCCATTAAACAGAAATAAGAGAACCACTTGAGATATAACTGAAGCAAGGACAACTTTATGTCAACGTAGATATATTTAATTTTACGTGATCAGTCCAAAGTTTTGTTGGGCTTTTTTTTTTTTTGCAAGTATGTGTTAAATTGTGAAGGTAATGTAATTTGATCTTTTAAATAGGAAGTCAGGTACAGGAATCACTGATTCTAAATGCAACAAAAATTACATTCGCCCTCATACACTGAAGAAAAATATTACAGGGGACACCGGGAAATAAATAGAGCTATTGGGACAGCACATGACCTGAGTAACTCAGGACATCTCAGTACATTTCACAGACTGGATTTTGCTAGGCTGATCACTCAGCAAAAAGTCAAGAACCATAAAAGATATCATATTTAATTAATATCAGATAAGAAATATGCAAAGGAACTGAAATAATTGTAAAAAATATGTCAGTGAACAACCCCGATTATTAGTTGTCTTATTCACTGATTTTTGAACTTCTTTTATGAACTTTCTGCTGGCACCATCATGGAAGCAGATAGCAACAGATTGCAATATCTGAAATTGCTACATGGGCACACGCCATTACTATTGACATGTCCTATATGCGTTGCCTTTTTATGTCAAAGTTTTGGGGCAGAAGTAAACGACTACAATTAGAAATGAAGAAAAAAAGTACTGATAGCAGGTTGGCATCAAACACAGAAAAGCATTCGTTCATACATGGTAAAAAATGGCAATGTAATTAATAGTGCTAAAAACCAAACTGTACAAAGCATGACTTGCATTATGCCTATTATCTATGCTTCTGACAAAACATAAAAAAGTTAGGAAAATAGAAAATAGTAAAAAGAGGTGTACTACAGCTTCATGAGGTCGGTATTTAGACTGTCCAAGAGAACAGGTCTTCCAGCTTGGGTTTGTAACGCACACAGTTCACCTTTGCCATACCCTGCAAGAATGCAGGAAGGCATCCACATGCAGTATTCATTATGAAATGGGCAGGTATCAGTCGAGGACGCGCTGGAGTGCAAAAAATGATTTACTTGATGCTATGGAGTCGAGATATACGTGCCGCTTCCAAGATATCGGTGGCGGCTGCGACAGTCAGTCTCATGCAGCTTGGTCTTGTAAGCAACCGAGCTGAATTCAGGTTGGGTCCATCTTGCAGCATGTTGGTCCTTTGATTTCGAATATGAGCTCATCATACAAATCTGGATCACAATAAACAAACATTTATTTTTTTTAAAAAAGGTTTGTTTCAAGAAAAATCGTAAATATAATGGATCATCTGCAAATCAGCCTAGTAGTATGTACATATATTGATCCGATAATATGCTGCTAGTAACTCATGGAGAAAAATAACAGTTGCTATCTACAATACATCATGTATTAGAGAAGTATTCAGTTTTGCCTTAACAAATAATCTCTGAACCTTACAGCTCAAACGATGCAAAAAAATGTTCATGTGAATAAGAGGATTATTAAAAAATAGGAAACCTGCATGTATAGCATAGCCTTGCTAGATGCACACATTGGAAGCAGAACAATTTGTTTCATAACCGGATATCATCTTATCACACAGGGATCCAGCAACAGACAGGTGTAAATTACTGGTTCAACCCATCGTATCCCTTGCAGGTGCAGAACAGGCTTATGAAATACTTGATAAATTTGATGAAGAAAATATATATGAAATTATCTATAGTATGAGCTAATATCATATTATCAAGAATCAGCAGTACCTTGGCTCTCGGGGAGCAGATCTTTAGGAGTCCTCATCTCGTGATTCTTTCCTATGCATCTGGTTGTGATGGCTGCCGGCAGGAACGATTCAGTCATAGTACGAAACAGAAATACATTTAAAGGGAGAATGTGATACGAAACAGAAATACATCTAAAGGGAGAATGTGAGAAAGACATTGCGAATCTTGAGGCGAGTGTAAACGGAGAGAGGTTGGGCACCACCGCACCAGTGAAGGAAGATGGCCTACGCTCGACGAGGTGGTGCACGACCTCCCTGGCCGGCTCCCCGAGACCCCGACGGCAGCTGCGCCGCACTGCGGGCTCCATTGGACAGCGAAGCAGAGAAGCCAGTCGGAGACGAATCGAAGATAGTGAGTCCAGAGAGCGTCCTTAGCGAGGTCGGGAAAGGAGATTCGGCTGAAGGGAGGGAGATATGGCGGACTTACATCTCGTAAGCCGCTGCGCCGACCATCCAGTAGCGCTGCCGCAGTCCGCGCGTCGTGCTGGTTGCAGCGCCACTACCGTCCACGCTGTCCTTGCGCCGGGCCGGCTGTCGAGGACTGCCGCCGCTGTCCGCGCGACCTGTGCTTGGAGCGATGAGATGCGGGAGACGGTAGCAATTGGAGGGGAGGGAGAGCGACTGGGATGGATCGAGACCGAAGGCGAGCAGAACATTGGACATTGCTGGACGCTTCGAGAGGCTACCGAGGACGACCGCGTGGTGGGGCGCTGCGGGAACGGACGGCGCGATCAGTACCAGACGACGTAATCGAACGTTCCGCAGTTGTGAACAGTAGGTTTTGAACAGTAGGTTTTGAACAGTATAGAAGCAGGGCCCGCCGGGAGAAACTGTAAACATAATAATATATATACTATGATAAGATAATGCTGGGCCCACGGCCCAACCTTGGTCATCGGTGCAAATAAGGCCTAAGCCCATCATAGCAGTAGATTATCGATACTACATTTCACAAAACCAAGGGCCCATGTTATGAATTTAAAGTTATAACGTTTCAATTTTCACGGTAACTAGGAACAAAACAATCGTGTTTCATACAGACCAAACCATATTTCTGACAGTGGCAAATGTCACTGGAGCTAACATATTTCACCACGTTAGATTGGATTCACCATGTGATTCGTCCACGCTGGCGTCATGGGCCTGATTCGTGTCCTTTCCCATTGTGGGCCTCATTAGCGTGCTGGCATGATGGGCAAGATTGCCCATTTTCCTTTTTTAGCAATATTAGTTAGATGTACAGAGCAAGATTTTTCCTTTTTACACCCGTGATAAACACTAGCAACATAAGGACCTCCACGTTTAGAAACTATTTACAAACCCCAATTTATCAAAGGATTAACTAAAAATAGCAAGCAGAAATGGGCAAATATATCAATGGATTATCTAAAAAATAGCAAGCGATACAACGATATGTAAATTTTGATACAGAACCATATAATCAGATGGCTCATGGTATCATAGTGAGAAAAAAGCGGCAATGCATATGATTAATCTCACTAAAATCTTTTTTTTTCTGATTACACAGTACAGCTCAGACACTCACAACGTACGCACATTCACCCTTATGAACGCACATACGTAAACCCCTACCCAGCAAATCCTCGAGATTGACGAAGTACCACTAGCGTCTCGCTGTCGACGGCCACGTCGCCTACCGCTGAAAGCACAACGCCGTTAAATCCTAGAAAATTCGTCTCCACAGGGAGTCGAACCCAGGATCTGAGGTGCTACTGAGACTCTTGTAATTATTATGCTATATTTTTTTTGCGAGGAATAACCATTAGACTACATGCCATTTCGCTAATCTATTGCTCTTTGAACGTAAAGAAAAGTTAGTAGTGGATTGTAACCGTCAAATCCGCTACCAACTGATAGAAAAAAAATTGAGGAGCAACTGAACGCAGCATAACATCTCTTCCTCCGTGACTAGAAAGGTAATCTCCGTGGTTACAAAACTAGTGTATGTGAAAATATTTGCATTAATCCTGAATGTTGGTGCATTTAAGCCTCCTTTGGCAGGGCTTACAGATCGACTTCATCTCTGCCCGAAGGCCCAGAAAGTTTTTTTTTAATAAAAATGAATTGTGTGTGGTGTGGAGCAGCTTGAGCTCCCAGCACAACCAAGTTCATCCCGGGCGTGGGACCTCCGCTGGCCAGCGGGGACTCCTAGCAAATTAAACATAGGGACTACCTGGCCCTCCTCTGCTACAAAAAATGAATTGTGTGACATAAGGCGTAAGCTAATTTTTGCAGCTTATCATGGGTTCTCATCCCCATATCTTCCCATACCTATTAAATGAGCTAGACCAGCTATTTTGCCAAATGTTTTCTCAAACGACTTTGGCTTTAGCAGAAAAACTATTTCACCAAATAAGCTAGAGATAAACCCCTGCCAAATGGCCCCTTAAACTAGAAAAGACAAGGAAATTGTCCATCATGAGACTAAGCTACCAAGCATCATAAAAATGAAAAATAAAAAAAGGAAGTTTTCGTTTATCCTGTGTTCACACTCAGGTTCTACTTAGTTTTATAGGAAGAAGCCATCACAATATCTAGTGGCACATACCCGCAAGAATATTGTTTCAAAAAAATAATGAACCAGTAAATACAATGTGCATAAAAAATAAATACTGTGCAAGCCGCATCAAAATTCCCTGTGATCTGACGTTTCATTGGAGAGTAACAATCACTAACATACAATTCTCAATATATGAAAAGAGAAAACAAGGCATATGGTTTAGGACAGAAGTAATAATAGATTTTATAAAAGAAAAAGTTACATTTACATTAATTCAACACTTGAATTTTAATGGTAGAAGTCCAGAGCTGAAGAATAATTTGGGAAGGAAACCACTGAATCCCTGAATCCTTGCCACTCAGGGTTTTTCAATCGCGAGTTACAATTTACAAGCAAACTAAATAACAACATTGCTCCTCACCCACAAGAAAAATTAAAAAAAAAATTCTTACCTATGTATATGCTTAGAATAACAAGCAAATATTGTGTCCTTTTTCTAGTTACTGCCTATTTAAATTTTGATTTCAACTGATACCCTCCATGAGAACCAGCAGTATGTATCCGATATTACTAGATTTTGTATCGCAAATTAATGGAAAATTGATAAACTGACTGTTGATCAATATCATGAAACTCATGACAATCAAAAAGCTTATGCGTCCTACGTTTTTGAAATGGAAAGGTGGGCTCTCCACCGCAAGTTATAATTGGACGTTGCAGCAGCCATGGCGCCACATGCACCTAACAACACTTGAATTTTCACCTGCAGCGAAAAGCGCGGGATCGGAGCCATGGCGTCCTTAGCCACAATTACGCGCGCAAACACACGTCTCACCTCCCGTCTCCCGAATCCCGTGCATGCCACCGGTCCGCTGCAAAGGTCGGCGGCATGTCTCTGCCGCGACGGACGATGTCGATGGGCGGCGGCGGCGCCATGGGGCGCCGCGCCGCCGCCATCAGTGACAGCCCCAAACCCGGGCTGTCCCGGTCGATGTACGTGCTCAATCTCTTTCGTCGCCGATTGAACAATTAATGCACGCGCGCGAGCGTTTTTTGCGGTTACCTGACCTGACCGGCGCGAGACATCGATCCATGGGTGCAGGACCATGGGCGGCGAGCGCACGGTGAAGCGACTGCGGCTGTCCCGGGCGCTGACGGTGCCGGAGGGCACCACCGTGCTGGAGGCGTGCCGGCGGATGGCCGCGCGAAGGGCCGACGCCGCGCTGCTCACCGACTCCAACGCGCTGCTCTGCGGCATCCTCACCGACAAGGTCCTCTGCTTTCCTTCCCTGTTCCATTGCCCTTCGCAATCGTCCAATCAATTAAAGCCCAAATCGTCAATTTCTAGCCAGCCTTAATTTCACATGTACATTTGTAGGACATTGCCACGAGGGTGATCGCTCGTGAGCTCAAGATCGACGAGACGCCGGTGTGGAAGGTGATGACACGTCAGCCAGTCTTCGTCCTCTCCGACACACTCGCCGTCGAGGCGCTGCAAAAGATGGTCCAAGGTCGTGGATCATATGTGATATCGGGCATCTTCGTGCCACCCGGCCTGCCTGTTCCATCATCCATCATCATGTTAAGCTTTGTACGTACATAAACTCCGGAGCTGAACTGAACATTGTTGGTTTCAGGAAAATTCAGGCATCTACCTGTGGTGGACAACGGCGAGGTGGTCGCCATGCTCGACATCGCCAAGTGCCTCTACGACGCCATCGCCAGGATGGAGCGGGTGTCCGAGAAGGGGAAGGCCGCCTTCGCAAGCGCGGCTGAAGGCGACGACAAGTACTCCATTGTCGAAGCTCTCAAGGAGCAGATGTTCAGGCCTTGCTTGTCGGCGATCGCGAATGCGGACTCACCAACGTTTGTTCGAAATTAAACCCTTCAATCAACGGACTGATTTACACAAAGTTTATGTCGAGACTGCTTAATTACGCTCTGATGAAATGTTTGGTAGGGTCGTCATCGTTTCACCCGGCGACTCCGTGCTTGCAGCGACCAAGAAGATGGTTGACGCCAATTCGAGCTCGGTTGTTGTGGCTATGGGTAGCAAGGCTCAAGGCATCCTGACGTGCGTGAACTAGCTCTGTTTTGCTCTGTTCTATATATGAATTGACCTTTAATTTGGGTTCATTCTTATTTGGTTTTTCTCTCGTTGTGCATGCTAGTTCAAGGGATATATTGATGCGCGTGATCGCCAAGAACCTCCATCCGGACTCAACGCCAGTTGAGATGGTAAGTACAAAAGAGTTTTACACGCCGGCCAGTACTCTATTTGCCGTAGTTCAAGTTTGATGCAAACTCCAGGTGATGACTCCTGACCCTGAATGCGCCACTGTTGACATGCCTATACTCGACGCACTTCGCATCATGCAAGAGCGCAAATTCTTGCACCTTCCCGTGATGGATAGAGGTACGAAGCGCCAGAAAAAAAAAAGATAGCAAAAACCTGCAGACTGTAATGCATATATATATATGATTGATAAAAAGATGAAGTCTGATCATTGTTGCAGATGGTTCCATTGTTTCCATTCTCGATGTGATCGATATCACACACGCGGCTATCTCCATCGTAAGTTCTGCGTCAACCATGTGTCATGCGTATTGTGTAGCTGAAGATAGACACGTTCAGAATAAAGAGTTGTCTTCTTCTGCTGATTTGTGCTGTGGGACAGGTTGAGACCACCGGTGATGGAGTTGGGAATGGCGATGCAGCGATCTCCATGATCCAGAGGTTCTGGGACTCCGCCATGGCCTTGGGCCCCTTGGACGGCGAGACAGACACCCAATCCCAAATCAGGTTGCCGAGCTCCTGAACATTTTTCGTACCACTGGATTCAAGGGTCGAATGAGTTTGTGTGCTTATTTTTTGCTCTATTTCATTGTTTAATCAGCGAGGCATCGAGGTCCCAGATTATGTCTGAAGCTCACCACGAGGCCGCCAGTGCCAGTGAGGCATCATTCTCGTCATCCTTCTCGTTCAAGCTCCAGGACAGGCGAGGACGGATGCACCGGTTTGGCTGCGGTACAGTGACTTCTGATAAGTAGCGTATCACTGTAGCAGTTCTGGCAAACTGATACTCTTCCTTCAGATGTGCAGAGCCTGACGCCGCTGGTCACCTGCATCCTCCAGAGGCTCGGCACCGACATCAATCCCGACAGGCTGCCGCAAATTTTGGTATGTAAAATTTGGCCAATACTGACATCAACTTTGCCATGATATATTTTTTGTTGGATTACAAGAAGCGATTAAGTTCAACTGCTGCGTGCAGTATGAGGATGAGGACCGGGACAAAGTGGTGCTCGCCACGGACGACGACCTCGCCGCGGCGGTGGACCACGCCAGGATGGCCGGATGGAAGGCACGCACCACACCGAGGCCCAGCTGTTCTGTCTGGACTCCGATAGATTGCTTTTCTCCGCAATTGTTGGTGACGGTGTGTGCGCCCTTTTTTGCAGGGCCTGAAGCTGTTCCTGGACTACTCGGGCACCACTGGCCGTAAGAAAGGCGGCGTGGCCTCTGGTGGTGCCACGACGGTTGGCATGTCGAGCCGGGACGCATGGGCGGCTGCGTATAGCGGGGTGGCCGCCGGAGCAGCACTGGTGACCGGCATTGGTGTGATGGCGTATCTGAGAAGATCCAGCTAGTTAGCTGGTAAATGCACGTGACTTCTTTCCTGTAAATCTGGCACAAAGTTAAATTGAACTTTGTCAGGCTTGTATATAATGTCGTTGTTGAAGTTCAACTCTATAAGCAATTAGTACACCAAGTGCAAGATCCAACTGAGTATTGTCCAACCTACTGACTATACAGAACAGCAGTCTATCTTCAACTAATTAAACAAGTTAGGAGATGGCTGGTAAACTTATGATCCTCTGATAATGATTGTATGGTCACTAGCAATATAATCAAAGAGAACGTAGTGGCAAGCAGATATACACATATACATTTTATCCTTAACAAATAACAACCACTTGAGTTAAACCGTGCCCAAAATTTTGAATATTAAGAGATGCTAAGTAAAATTTTTTAAGTACAACTATTGTCCTATTTTTTTATTTTTTTTTTGTGAACGGAGAGCTTAAACTTCATTAATCAAATCGGCACAAGTATACAAACAGCCTGCTGAATTGCAGGCAAAATGTACATAATTGAAGTTTGCAGTCACCACCTGCAGATTTGTTTTTTGAATTTGTGAACGTGCACAATGTCAGTATTGATACGCGTCGAAACCTGTGGGCTGACCTAGTCCGGTGAAGGAATCATTACCAACATTAAAAATATCAGACAATAAGATTTAGAAACCCATATACATGGCTAATGTAATCTCATACAAATTTTCTAAATGGGTCATGCACAAATATGGTTCTCTGTCTAACGCCCATGCATCTCAACATGATCAACAAGGTAGGGGCAGAAGAAGAAATGTGAGTACTCTACTTATTTACATGTTTGACAATTTCTTAACATATGTTTATGGCTTATTGAGAGGTTCAGGGCTGAAACCTTTGACCTAGATCCACCCATTATTGTTGGACCATGTCAAATGGTTGGTATCAATGAGAAGATTGACCTCAAGATCAGATGCTTAAGGATTCATTATTATCAAAATGACTAGGATTTGCTTCGAGTTTGTGATGTGGTCAAGGTCATCTAGTTGAATAACAGAAACTCCTGACAGAATCTGTGAACTTGTTGGGGGGTATGGAAACTGTCAAGAAACTGCACATGTACGGGATGCCAGGTGCATGATCGATTGGATGGAGCTTCCTGATAGTATAATGTTGGTTATTACCGAATGAACATGGTTTAAAATTTAGATCAAAATAGCGGAAAATTGTTGTCATCAATTTGTACTGATAATCTGTTTGGATGAGGTTGAAGAGCCTCTTTTTTTTTTTTTGAGATGAAGAAATATAAACCAATTAGGATTACGCAAAATCCGCTTAATAAACTCATAAACACTATCTTATCTTATATTTACTAATTGGTGGCTCCTTTTGAGACCTCCACATTAATTCTAAGAAAATCCTAAAAATTACCAGAAAAAAGCAAAACATCTGTCCATCGATTCGAATGCTGAAGAAACCATAACCATTGATCAAGGACTACATGCCCACGAATTCCTACCCACCTTAACCTAGCCGCATGACGTCAACCCGCTTTATGCTTTCCGGCATCCTGTCCGCCTCCCTCTTGACCTCCTTCCCTGATTCATTGTTCCTCAAGAATTGGCCAGCAGATCGCCTTTCTAGGAGCAACGCCGGGATGGAGGGAGGAGAACTGCCGTAGTTCGCCAGGCCTTCACGAACCCGCGCAATCGTGGCCGCCGCCGCCCGCCGATCCGATCTGCCGACATGGAAAAAGCTGCGATGGCTCCTTGGTCTCCAATTCTTTTCCACTGCTTCTGAACGCCTTCGTACATGATGTGAAACCATGTTTTCGTTGCGTTCCCTACAGGTCTGCAACAGCCATCGTGTCATCTGTTCTTGCGCGGAGTCAAACGCAAGGAAAGAAGAAATTGCCTTGAATGGATTCTAGATACGCATTGCACAAAGGTACTGAAGGTACCTGTACAGGTTCCAACCCGATGCGAGCTGCAGGATCGTCAGCAAGAATTTGGACCTCCAATCCGTTTCTTTGCTTGCCATCATGTAACTATCGGCCGCTAGGTGCAACCACTGATGGAGTAATCTCTGCAACAAGGTATTCGCCCTACATTTTTTATTTGCAATATTTTGATTATCCAACTTTAACTTCATCTTCTGATCTGGCCTGGATGTGCAAGAAAAAGATTTGAAGGACTCATGGGTACTACTGGGTAATTGATTCAAATAGAGCAGGCCACTCAGGTTCAGCGCTAGCACTTCGAACTATTGGAGCCATCAATATAATATCTAATATCTCTACAATTACAAAAGCAGAAACAGTATTTTTTATTTTTTTCTCAGATATATTACTTTCAGGTCATTCTAACAAGTAACAAGTGATCCAGTTCGACATATATATTTCCTTAAAAGCATGTGTCCATACTTTTTTGTAAGAGTAGATTAGATCTGAGAGCTATGTTCATTATATATAAATAGGATTGTGTGTGTGCGCACGCTTATGAGGATACAGTCGATCGATGAATTTGATGGAGAATTGGAGGCATAGTTGAATGCTTTTATTCATTAGTAACATTTTAGGTTGTTGATGAGTTATTTGAGTGAACTTACATGTTATGGATTCATCATTGTTCTATGGGAAGAGTAGAATCGATCTGAGAGCTATGTTCATTATTTATAAATAGGTTTGTGTGTGTGTGCACGGGTATGCGGATACAGTCGATTGATGAAATTGATGGAGAATTGGAGGCATAGTTGAATGCTTTTATTCATTAACTTTTTTGGTTGTTGATGAGTTATTTGAGTGAACTTACATGTTATGGATTCATCATGTTCTATGGGAAGCTTGATGTTGCCTCTATCACACTTTTTCAATTTTTTACTTCACATGCCATGTATTTCTTCCTATTAAATTAGGTGAACCCACCTTAATCTTGATTCCATGCGAAAATTGGCAGTTCAGAGATATAGGCAGAAATTTTGTGAGTCCTCGCGATAATTGAAATCATTTTGTCCCTTCAAAAATACTCCTGAAATTTATATGGTTCCTCACATGTTACAGTTAAGTTCCATTGTTTGATTTCTACAGAAGTTTTTTTCTTTTCTTTTCAATTATTTTATCAGTGGCTTTACTCCAAAAGTTTTCACATTTTCTCTACTCAGTGAGCTGTATGTGTTTTCCTTTTTCTTTCTGATTACTGTGTTGGAATGAGGCATTCGACTATATGTTCAATATCATGGATTTTCCTATTGTTTAAAGCTAAAATACTTTCTGTTTCTTTGAATTTCTTTTCTTTGCCTTATATGGTGAGTTGATCATCTGTCCCTGCCTTCTTGGTTTAATGGAGCTGCAGCTTGATTCGTTTTGGCAGTGTGGTAAATAATGTTCGATAAAGATTTGCTATTACTTTAATTCTGAACTAATCAATGAATGCGATTAAGTGGATCATTTCCTTATATTACCCTGCTAGCTTTTTTTAACGGAGGTAAGTGAATCAAAGGAAGTTTCGATGCTGTGGATGAAAGGAAGTTTATCTCGATGCACATTTTTTCTCCTTGCTTAACTGTTTCATTTATTCCAAATGCAGGGTTCGCATCACCCCGCCCTTGAGAACTCTTATTTAGCTCTTATTTCATATGAGTATTCCTGCTTCAAATGATATATCGCTTCATAATAATATTTTTCCAATATTATTATATCATCCCATAGAATATTCAGGAAAAGTACACCAAGAAAATGCTATATGTTAGACATTTTGGTTTTATCACATAAATGCAATAATTAAACTTAGTATGCGAAGCTAGGAATTATGTGATGTGAAGCTTCAAATTTACTCATTTGTCTAGGACACAAAAATAGTTTAGGTATTTAACAAAACCTCATTTATTTGTTAACTGAGATTATTGGTTCATTGAACTTTGGGGAATTATAATTTCTCAACATTCGATGGCTCCTTACAAAAGTTTTGTGAAAATTTTGAAATCTATGGAATAATCAAAGAGTATGTTATATTAGTTCAATTTAATTCAATTCAAGTATTACAATATATTGTGAGTATTGTCATGATTTTATTAGATGTGTATGCATACAATGATTTCATTCGGAACAAGCCCATCAGCCAAATGCAGTACTTGCGCATGAGCGATGTCTACTTTACATAAAGAAGCTTAACTAATATGTTTAAATTGCTAGCCCGTGCAAGTATTGCACGGGGTTGATGGGCTAGTATTTACTAATTAGTGGCTCCTTTTGGAGTCTCCACATTAATCGAAGAAAAATGCTGTAAATTCTTAAAAAAAGCAAAACATCCGTCAACAATTTGGATATCGAGCGAATCATAACCATTGATCCCAATTACACACGTCCACCAGCAGGAGGCCACCTTACCCTAGCCGCCGCCTAGCGTCAATGATACCGCCTCCCGTTTTCAGGCGTTCTCCTTTCATCTTCCTCCGCCTCCCTCTATCTTGACCTGCTGCTCTTCGTTGTTCCCCAAAGATTCGCGCGCAGATATCTGTTAGAACCCACACCATGAAGAAGAAGAGGAGGATGATTGGAGGGAGAAGCATTACGCACAACCGGTTTTGATGAATACGGTGGCGACCGCCAGCGCCAATTCGATCTGCCTGCATTGAAAAGCTTCATCACCATGATCAAGATCTCTATGAATTTCAGGGCGTCGTCGTGTATGTGATTGAAACTGTGAGTTCACTGCAAGTCTTCAACGACAGACATTGTCATCTGTTCTTCCGTGAGTGATCTAGCTCAGGGGGAGAAGAAAGATCCTCCAGTGAGGACGTACATGTATTCAAGAGATGGCAATGCAGGAAGACACCGACAGCTCCTGCAGAGGATTCACCCCTGACGCTGCTCCATAATAAGATCATCTAGATGCGAGGTAAAGGACAATCTGTATGAACTGCGACCTATGAGACCTTCAATAGCTTGCTTGCCTGCCATCATGTATCACCTCCATAAGAAATCAGCCATGGGACGTTGCTAACTACCTCATATGCGACAACCAATTGCATAATCACCGCAACAAGGTATTATGCCCTACATTTTCCAGTTTGTGGGATTTTGATATCTGAATTTAATTTCTTTTTCCGATCAGCCTGGATGTGCAATAAAATGTTTGAAAGACTATACTGGCTACTAGAAGGTATTGGATTCAAATAGAGCAAGCCAGCACATCAAACTTTTTGAGTCATCAATATAATATTTTATTTTTCTATGATCCAAAAAAGTAGGAACCATTTTTTTGCTTTTTGTCAAATTAGTATGTAACTTGCAGGTATCTCGAACGATTGATGGAGTAGACACAAAGACTGAAAATTTAACAAATCGGTCATCACGAGATATCTGAAATCTTTTTATCCTGTTCTTAAGAAAATATTCTTGCATTTTTCTTACAATCAATTTTGTAGTGTTCTCACATGTTTCAAAAGCTCTATTGTTATTATAAAAATGTTCCATTGTTTTATTTCCACTGAAGGATTTTTTTTTCTTTTATATCTATTACATATAGGCCGTAGCAAATTGTTCACCCTTTTTAAAACTATTTTCATATTGGCTTAACTTAAAAGGTTCTATTCACTATTCTCTCAACTGAGATCTCAGCAGATTGTAAAATTCTTTATAACTGAAAATTGTGTCTGGAAGCACAATTATGTATTTGCAAGGATAATTAACTGCTTTATATTTTTCTTTGTAGGTTTTATATATCGTGAGCTCTACACATTTTTTCTTTACATACTATGATGAAATGAGGCATTACTATATTGTGGAATAATATGACTTTTTGTATTGTGAACAGTAAAAGACTTGCTGTAATTTTCAGATTTTTTTCTGTGCGCGGTGTAGTGAGTTGATCTTGTGTCCCTGCTATCCATGGTTCACTGGGATCTTCAGCTTTTGCTTATTGCAGTGCTGCAGAATGTTCTATAAAGATGTTCTACAACTTTAGTGATGAACTAATCTATGGATGGGATTAAGTATCACTTTCTTTTTTCACAATGCCATCCAGGTTATTGCTCTGTTCTGTTTTTCTTAAATGAGCTAAATGGATGAAAGGGTTGAAAGGAAATTTTGATGCATTAGTAATTGACCAAATAGGTTAGGCACAGAAGTATGCAACCCCCTGCTGCCCGGTAGCTCTTCTTTAGGTTTTGTTCATTGAATATTCATGCTCCAAATGATACATCGCTACATAGTAATATTTGGATATAATTATTACATTATAGTGCTGTCGCATATCTGGAAACATGCATAGAAAATACTTTATGTTCTGACATTTTGGTATGAAGGATATGTAGGCTTCATTAAGGATATCATTGAGGATTGATGTACACCAGACCTTACATATTGTAAATAAAATAGGCATCTAATAGAATCATGTGTTTGTGACATAATTAATACATAAGTGATAATTGTCATAAACACACGAAATACTAAATTACTAATCTTAGAGGCGAAGTTATGAGTTATGGTATATGCGAAGCTTTGATTTCAACTTTTCAATAGAAAAAAAATTATGGTATCCAATTAAGTCTTGGTAATTTGTGATCTAAGAACATTTCTTCTGTGAACATTGGGGAATTGTAATTTCAAAAAATTGCTCATCGGCAGGAAGGTGGAAAGCACTGGTCCTCATCCTATCCAAGGCCGTCAGGGACATGTCAACATGTTTACTTGGCCTTCCTCAAGCTGCTTACCACAGAGAACGTATTCACAGGATTGCCATCGGCATCTATTTCAATGTAGGAGATATGTGGATTTGGAGATACGACACTAAAGACGCTAGACCAAGGTAATTGGTGAATAGCATGTACAAGATTTTTCTTTACGTAATTAACGTGTGCAAGCTATGTTGTGGTTTTGTGTCTTGAGGAAATTGATGTAGGAATGTGTGCGGTTTGGAGCAATCTTTGACGACTTCTGTATTCAGAAGAAAAACAAAAAAAATATAAAAATAAGGTAATTGATTTAGTTGTAATCGACTTCTGTATTTCTATTCCATAATGATGGACAACAAGTTAGAAAAAAAAAATCATCAAAGATGTGATCAAGTTTTCAGTTTAAATGTTTGTTAGTTTCAGTTCGAGCCATCCATTTATAACTTTTTTTTTTGTGAATCATCCATGTATAACTATGGGCATTATGCAAGTTGTGAAAGAAATAATAATAGCTATATATGCATGCTATGTGCAAGTACGTGTCAAATGTTTCACGAGCATTTTAATTGCACACTTTGTATTCCTGAGTTGACTGTTGACTGTTTTCCTTTATTTCAGACCATGTCTTCTCCGGTGAGTTAGAGACAGGATTTTTAGAGGACGGATGCCCTTTCAGGGCTCGCAGGAATTCCCAGGAATAGCAAATGCACCCAGGTTTGTTACACTGAAATCTGATTGTTGCTCCTTTAGTCAACCTCAGTATAACTGAATAAGGTTGAAACAAAGGGACAAGCACGGTCGGGAAAGCAAGACAAGGTCAAGTAGTTTCCAAGTTCAAATTATTAGAGGGACATAAAAACTATATGAAAAAAACATATACATTCATATCTGGAAAGACATCTCAAATTAAGTTCTCATTTTTTTCTATTTCAATACTATCTGCCACTTCCTGAAAATACTTACCCAGTCATTGTAGACAAGATAGGTTTCTCTTGAGAATAAAGCTTCTATACATTTCCAACCAAAAAATAATTGTAAAAATATGCTTTTGTTTTCTACCCAAATGTTGAAAATAAGGTAAATCTGGATCAAATTGTAATACCAATGCATCTTCCATGATTACTAGGGTCCAACAGGTTGATGGACTACTCCCTCCGTTTTTTTATTATATGACGCCGTTGACTTTTTTCGTTACTTTGACCATTCGTCTTATCTATAAATATTTGGGTAAATAGCTAAGTGTAAAAGTTGATCTTAAAGTGCTTTTGATCATGAAACCAATGATATTCATTTCACATTTGAAAAGTAATTATTTAAATCTATATTGTTAGTCAAAGTTCAACTAAAAAGCTAACGGCGTCATATAATTAAAAACGGAGGGAGTATATCAGTATGATTTTTCCTTTTAAATCTCATATATTATCCTCCGATGCTTATTTCTAAATAACTACACATAAATAAAATGATTTTGAAAGAGATTTAGTTCAACAATACAAAATTCGTAGCCCTTGCAGGTGCACGGGTTGATGGGCTAGTAGGTGGAAATTATCATTTGGATTTTGTTGTAAAGTGATCATGCATCCATAACTCTATCGCACCAAGAACTCCACCCACCGCCGATGAGTTACCTCCAATGTCTCTCCGCGAGGGTACCGGCCAACCTGGTGTACCAGCAGAGTTCGAGCAGCTTCACAACCGTGTTGCAGTCCTCCATCCAGAACCCCAAGTTCGCGTCGGGAAGGGCGCGACTGCGGCGTGGGAGGACGCCGGCGCGACGCTGGGCGAGCTCTACTACGCCGTCGGCACGGCCAACCCTGGGCTCGCGTTCCCGGCCGGCGTGTGCTGGACCATCGACGTCGGCGGCTATCTACCTCGGCGGCGGCAGCCTGACGATGCGCAAGTACGGCAACGGCGGCCTGACGATGCGCAAGTACGGCAACGGCGGGGACAACGTCGTGGACGCCAGGATCGTCACCGCCGGCGGCGAGCTACTCGAACGGCCCGCCATGGTGGAGGACCACTTCTGGGCGATCCGCGGCGAGAGCTAGCTTCGGCGTCGTCGTGTCGTTCCGCCTCAAGCTTTCGACAGCTCCCTCGACGGTGACGGTGTTCAACATCGTCAGGACCGTCGACCAGGGCGGCGTCGCCGGCGTCCTCGCAAAATGGGAGAACACCATCCTTGACCCTCTCCTCCCCGACGACCTCACTCACCATCTGCGTCGCGCTGCATGGGAACCAAGCCGTGTTCCAGGCTCAATTCCTCGGCCGGTGCTCGCGGCTCGCGTTCACCATGCGCGCCGTGTTCCCGGAGCTCAGCATGACGGCGGCGGACTGCCGGGAGATGAGCTGGCCTGTCTGCGCGCCGTGACGTATGTTCATCGTCTTCGGCAACGATCGAGCAGACGCCGCCCGAGGCGATGCTGAACCGGACCAACAACCTGCACGGGCGCGGCGCCGAGTTCAAGAGCAAGTCCGACTACGTGAGCCGCGAGCATATCTACCGGCAGTGGCTGGCTGGCCCCGAGCGCCGCCGCCATCGCCACCGCTGGGCTCATCATGATCCTGGAGCCGCACGGCAGCAAGGTCGGCAGCTGCACGGCCGATGACTCCACGCCGTACCCGCACCGCCAGTACGGGGTGTCCTGGCAGCGCGACGCCAAAGACGGCGTGGCGCTCGGGTGGATCCACGGCTTTGAGGCGTTCCTGGGGCAGTTTGTCACCAGCAATCCCATGGAGGCGTTCGCGAACTACCGGGACCTGGATCTCGGCCAGAACATGGTCAGCGGCAACGGCGTGTCGATGTACCGGAGCGGGAGGGTGTGGGGGGAGAGGTACTTCATGGGCAACTTCTGGAAGATAGCAGCGGTGAAAGCGAGGGTGGATCCAAGAGACTACTTCAGGAATGAGCAGAGCATGCCGCCGCTTCGCTAGTCGTTTAGGCAGCTGCATCCATGCATTATTTGTCGTGGATGCAGATGGAACTTTTTACAATGCTGTGCATGCATGTTGTTCCGTTATAATGATATGAATAAAGGTTGGGGCAACATATATAGAAACTAATACAAGGCAAAGCCACCGACAACAGCTCACAAACCCTATATTTTTGGGGGAATGCTAGCTATATGTCACTCAGAGCGTTTCAGGCCATCGCAGAGCTTGAATTTGTGACTGTTTTGATTCTCTCAAGTACTGCCCGTTGTCCACTAGATTCACCCTGCTCTCTGCTTGCTCATGTCATGAGGGTCTGGCTACGTTTTCTCTGTTTTGTACTTTTCTGGCGTCGTGCCCTCGCCATGAAACCATTTCTGCCTTATTCTCTCTCTCTCTCTCTGTGGTCAGCTTCGATTCTTTACGATTTGTTTACTCCTTATTGAAATTTGTTTTATTGTGTCTATTCGCTGTTTGGATGGATTTAAAACATTTGGGACGCATCAGTTTATTTGTTCATTCTGTGTTGATTCTAGGGTTCATTAGTTGTGCTTTGAAACAAAATGTGATTTTCATTTTTGAATCTAGTTACAAATGTGGATACTCACATTCTGAATCTAAGCTATATTTCATCACTTGTTCCCGAATCGTTGTTGGGATTAGAGTGCCATGGTGATTCCGTTGAAGGTGAATTTTGACGTTGATGATGTGTAGAGACTGACAGATGGTTGATGTCCACGACAATAATTGGTGATAGGGATTGAAAAGTTGTGGTATCTAGGATTCAAATGTTCATTCCGTGCATGGCCACATTAATCTTTCTTTTGATTAGGGAGGATGTTTCATTCTTGAAGCATTCCCTAAACATTATGCACAAGATGTTGATCCGAAGCCGATGGAGAACTAAAACTTCAATGATGTTACTTTTTTCAATATCATAGTACTCTAAAAAGAGACGATGGACAACTAGCAGTTCATATCAGTTTATTTTGGTCCGTAAAAAGTCGTTGATTAAGGCTGGAGGTCATTATTAAACTTTGGACTACTTTCTAACCTAGGATCAATACCAGCTTATTAAATTATTGGAACCTGTCTAGCTAAGAAAATAAATTTTGATTTAGTCGTTGTTGAGGAAATCCAATCACCGTTCACCCTTAGAGTCCTCGTTGAGATGCTTAGGACTAGAATTGATGAAGTAAAAAGAATGAATTTTCTTCTTGAGGAAAAAATCCATGTCGTCACATTGTCTCTTACTTCATCAAATACATCCAGGTACATCTTTGTCTTGTCTTTTTCTCATTCATTTTCCGTTATGGGAATGACCAAGACCAAGTATGTTTCTCTACAAAGTTAGACCGAACATTATAAGAATAGGGGTACATGACATCATATTGTTTAGTTTTCTCTTTACAATACATTACTATAACCCCATATTTTGATTCTAAAGTCACAACATAAAAAATTGCTTCCTCGATGCTCTTTTTCTTCACTTGCACTCCAAATCGTCAATGTTCCCAAAAGATAAATTATGAATTAAAGAGCCACCAAGCTTATAATAACTTAGTTTAATCATTGCGTGATTGACATAAGTGCTATACTCGAGAGTGGCTATCTATCTTTTCGCTCCCCGCCTGCCTATCCCTATGGATTTGAATCCAGAAGCATGTGCAGCAGCACTGACTGTTATAAATCTGCCAATCCACATATGGTGTGTGAACAAGAAAAGTTGCATACCATAGTCAGTAGCTAGAAGGTAGCCTAGCTTGCTTCTAGAAGATTCTACAGTGATCCACTGGAATCGGCAACCAAAACTGTGTCATCACTTTGGCATCTGTTATATCGATAAATCATACGAAAATACCAACTACATTGATTACTCGGGTATACGTAGATGTGACGTTAGTGCCACGTAGCTTGTTGCTATTCCCCTCCTCTTTGCTATTACAACACACACGTGCTCAAACAGAACAAAAACTAGTGTTTTGGAGACGCAATTACTAGATCGAGAGCATACAGCCACTTTGCTACCGGTTTAGGTAGCTGCCTGCGTCGCCGGCGTGCTCGCCAAATGGGAGAACACCATCGTCAACCCGCTCCTCCCGACGCTCACCATCCGCGTCGCCCTGCAGGGGAAGCAAGCCGTGTTCTAGGCCCTCTTCCTTCGTCGGTGCTCGCGGCTCGCGTTCACCGTGCACGCCATGTTCCCGGAGCTCGGCATGACGGCGGCGTACTGCCGGGAGATGATCTGGCTGTGCGCCAAGACGTTCGTTCCTCGGGTTCGGCAATGAGCAGACGCCGCCCGAGGCGATGCTGAACCGGACCAACAACCTGCGCGGCGCCGAGTTCAAGAGCAAGTCGGATTACGTGCGCCGCCCCGTCGGCGAGGCCGGGTGGGCGAGCATCTACCGGCAGTGGCTGGCCCCGAGCTTCACCGGGCTCATCATGATCCTTGAGCCGCACGGCGGCAAGGTCGGCAGCTGGACCGCCGACGACTCCATGCCGTACCCGCACCGGCAGGGCGTGCTGTTCAACATCCAGTACGGTACGGGGTGTCGTGGCCGAGCGGCGCCGAGGGCGGCGCGGCCCTTGTTGGGTGGATCCGTGGCTTCGAGGCGTTCCTGGGGCAGTTCGTCACCAGCAATCTCAGGGAGGCGTTCACCTTACCGATCGAACCGTTCCAACCGAACCGGACCGGTAAGACCGGTTACCGGTCGGTAACCGATCAAACCGATAAAAACAAAACAAAATTCGTCAAATTTTCAAATTCATTTCAAATTCAAACTCAAAAACCGGTAAACCGAGCAAACCGAACCGGACCGGTAAGGCCGGTTACCGCGATAACCGACAGGTTACTTTGTGGGCAACTTCTGGAAGAAGGCAGTGGTGAAAGCGAGGGTGGATCCCAGCGACTACTTCAGGAATGTGCAGAGCATACCGCTGCTTCGCTAGTCGTTTAGGTATGGTTCGTATGGATGCACCTTTGATTCAGATGGATCTTTTTACAATGTTGTGCTAGTTCTATTAATGAATAAAGGTTCCGGTCATTACAAAAAGAGGAATCAACGTTGGGGTAAGGCAAAGCCACCGATGACATTTCGGAAACATTTTTTTTGGGGAAAACCATGTCATTCCGAGCGTTTGAGACCGTTGCAGCGTTCAAATTTAATTGTGACCGTATCCTTGGTTCTGTCTCCAGGTGTCCGCGAGATTCTCCCTTTGTTCTGCTTGCTTCTGTCATGCGGGTCTATCTTCATGTTCTCCATTTCGTATTTCTCGGTGTCGCACCCCCTTTCGTGAAATCATTTCTTCCTTTTTCATCTCTCTCTCTCTCTCTCTCTCTCTCTCTCTCTCTCTCTCTCTCGTTCCCCTTTTCCGTGGCTTCATCACGTCTCTCAGGTGAGCTTCAGTTCTTCGAGATTTATTAATTCCTTGTTGTAATTTCCATGATGATAAGCGGTGAGAGGTAATGGGTAATGATGGTTGATGGTGCTGATCTTGACGACAAACTTGTGCTTCGTGATGTGCAGAAGCAGTCATGGATCAATCCAATACGCCTAAGGTCTTATTCATGATCTGCTATATATGGGTGGACAATCTAGATTAGTGTGATTTGCTTAGTTTTAGTTTCGATCTCTCCGATTTGCGCCTCGGCTTGTATTATATATATATTTGATGCTCCAATTAGTTCATTTGTTGTGGCGTTGAAGTTCTAGTCAGCTGATGTCCACCTGTTCTCCTAAAATTGACTTTGAATTAGCGTGATACATGGGATTTGAATTGTCTTTCAGGTTGAAACATTGTGGTATGTAGGAGGCAAATGTCCAATCTGAACATGGCCATATTATTGTTTATTTGATTAGGGAGAATATTTGGTTCTTGAAGCATTCCCTAAAGCAATGTGCACTTTCTGTTGAACTAGAGACGATGGAGAACTAGAAGTTCAGTGATGCTACTTTCTTTCCAATGTTAGTGTTGCTGAAAAAGTTCAGTGATGTTACTTTCTTTTCAATATTATTGCTGAGCAAGAGACAATATAGAACTAGCAGTTCATATCAATTTACTTTGGTCCATAAAAAGTTGTTGACTAGAATTGAGGGTTAGATAAACTACTAACTTTCTAATCTAGGACCAATATCATAGTAGTTGAACCCGTGTGGCTAAGAAATAATCTCGATTTTCTCTGTTATAAATATTATTTTTTACTTGTAGAAAATTACTAAATATGCCATAAAACATTTTGAATCATAAATGATTTGATTTTGTCAAGCCTAATTTAAGCACGCAGTTATCTTATCAATGTCCTTCCCTTAAAAACTTCCATGTCATCCTTTCCTTCAACTCCCCCTAAAATATAAAAATATGAACAATGCACTATTGTCATTAGCCGTGAATGTTGTGTGTCATTTGGTATTCGAGGATTTGCAAATACGTGTTCAATATAAAATATTTTGTATGCTTGACAATATGTTACTTCTTAATTTAAAATGATACATACAATACTTTTCTTATCGTATTCTGACTGAAAACTTGGAATTGTAGGGTTTATGCTCACCCACACTGACCATTTGTAAATATATGTTACATGGTTAAAATTTACCTACATGTTTTTCAGCTATTAGAGAATATAAATTGATCCCCGCTAATAATTGCGAATTTGTGATCAGTAGCATACTATTTAGAATTCTATACTTCTATTATTTGTAAACTAATGTTCATATGCTAATTGCCCACAAATTACTAGTTTTGGATGGGTGAATATTCATTTTCTGTTCTGGGCTTCCTTTAAGTGGTTTGGTCTTTATTATGTCTTGGGTCTTCATTCGGTCAGTTATCCATGCTTCGTTTGAAGTGTTTCTAGACAAACTCTATTTTTTTTAATTTGTTACACCACATGAATACAAAAATTACAGTTGCTAGAAATTATAATTTCTAGGTAGTCGAACTTAAACTATTTTGTTGGAAGTTTGTTAATATATATTTTCAAGATTTGAAATATCATATGTCCATTAGTTAGATAAATCGATCAATTTGATCTACATCTGATGGTTCTAGTGTTTAGGACCCTAGATACTCCCGAATTCATTTTTTTTTTGTTATGTTCCAACACTCGAGCACTGGATTCGGCTGAAACACTCGAGTTTCCAATAGATGGTCCCATTTTCTTTTCTTAGAAACTCTATGACCGTAGGTGTGCTAAGCTAAACACCGCGAAGCAAAGAAAGAGTGAAAATACAGACTAACTAGGGTTGATTACATGAAAAAAGAAAGTAGGTGAAAGAAAGAGTGAAAATACTTTTATAGCGATGATGCTAAATATATTTAGATGTTTAGACTATGTAAAGGGTATGGTTTCTCAAATAGAATCCGAGGATCTTTTTTTTCTGGAAAAACAAAGGTATATAGCGGTTCTTTTTCCCTGCGCTAGATATTTCAGTAGCCCTTCAGTTAAAATTTACTGGATTTCAGCAATAAAGCAACCCCCAGATTGATTGATCTCCGCAAGGTCGATAATACTATGTACTTTCTGGTAATTTATTAATGATGTTGAGAGAACACGTTTAGATCATTCTAGAGCCACTACCGTGCAATTGAAACCTAGATAAGATAATCATATTTATTCATTCATCTGTAGAAGGATGCCCAGCGTGAACCGATGGTCAATGCAGATGTAGGCTTGCCACTGTCTAATAAGCCGAACTAATTAAGACGACCTTTAGGTTAACGAAGTGGCGGTATGCTCTGCTCGTTCCTGAAGTAGTCGGTGGGATCCACTCTCGCTTTCACCTTGGCCAGCTTCCGGAAGTTGCCCATGAAGTACCTCTGGCCCCAGACCCTCCCGCTCCGGTACGTCGACACGCCGTCGCCGCCGACCACGTTCCGGCCGATGTCGAGGTCCCGGTAGTTGGCGAACGCCTCCCTGGGGTTGCTGGTGACGAACTGCGCCATGAACTCGTACAGCCCGTCGAGCCACGCGAGCGCCGCCGCCGCCGCGGTGCCGTTGGCCTCGCCCCCCCACGTAGACCCGTACTGCAGGTTGAAGAGCACGCCGCGGCGGTGCGGGTACGGCGACGTGGCGTTTGTGTTGCGCCCGCCGACCGCGCCGCCGTGCGGCTCCAGGATGACCAGGCCGTTGCCGTTCCGGGAGAGGTGCCGCCGGAATATGCTCTCCCACCCGGCCTTCCCGACGGCGCGCCGTGCGTAGTCCGACTTGCTCTTGAAGTAGCTCAGGGTGGTGCCTCCCAGGGCGTTGGTCCGGTTGAGCAACCCGTCCACCGGCGCGTCGGTCCGGCCGAAGTAGACGAACGCCATGGCTTGCAGCCAGCTCATCTCCCTGCAGTCCGCCGCCGTGGTGCCGAGCTCCGGGAAGACGGCGTTCATCGTGTCGATCAGTTTCGTGCACCGGCCGAGGTAGAGCGTCTGGAACAGCGTGTTGTTCCCTTGCATCACCACGCGGATGGTAAGGTCCGTGAGGAATGGTTTGAGAATGGTGGCCTCCCACTTGGCGAGGAGGTCGGCGGCGCCCTGGTCCAGGCTCTTCCACATGTTGACCACCGTCACCGTGGCCGGGACCCTGGACAGCCGCAGCTGCCACGCCACCACGACGCCGAAGCTCTCGCCGCCGCCGCCGCGGACGGCCCAGAACAGGTCCTCCCCCATGGCGGCGCGGTCGAGGAGGTCGCCGTCCGCGGTGACGACCCGCGCGTCGACGACGTTGTCGCCGCCGACGCCGTGCTTGCGCATCATCAGGCCGATGCCGCCACCGGCGAGGAAGCCGCTCACGCCGACCGTGGCGCACGCGCCCCCCGGGAACGCGAACCCGGGGTTGGCCGTGCCGAGCGCGTAGTAGAGCTCGCCGAGCGTCGCGCCGGCGTCCACCCACGCGGTGGCCTCGCCGCGGTTCATGTGGATGCCGCGGAGCCTCGCGAGGTCCAGCACGGCGAACTCCTCGGGGAGCACGGACCGGTAGGAGAGGCCCTCGTAGTCGTGCCCGCCGCTGCGGACGCGGAGGCGCACGCCGTGCCGGCGGCCGCAGCGCACGGCGGCCTGGACGTGGGACGCGTCGGAGGCGGTGACGATGCACAGCGGCCGCACCGTGGTGCTGGTCGCGAACTTGGGGTTCTGGATGGAGGACTGCAGCACGGTTGTGAAGCTGCTTGAGCTCTGCTGGTACACGAGCTCGCTCGGTATCGTCTGGGACAGGCATTGGAGGAACTCGGCGGAGGAAGCCGAACAAGGGAGGAAGAAGGTGCAACTCAGTAAGCACAGAGTGGCCATAACTAGTGCCATTTCAGTTGATTCAGCCATTGGTTGATGCTAGCTGTTGGTTGGCTTAATTGGCCCACATATATAGCAGAAATGTACTCAGCACCTTAGTCAAGTGTAAGACACCGCGCCAAATTGTGTTTTCATATATATAGTTTCCTTCCCTGAGGACTTCCTGGGCCCAAATTGTGATATGTATTGCCATCAATTTAAACATTTTTGGTAGAGTGATGGATACGCTCGATATCGTCACATGGGGTTTAATTTTCTTAGCAACAATATTGTGTAGATCCCAGAGTAGAGTTAACTATGTCAACGATCATCGTGCAGTGCATATCAGATATGCAGTTAGGTTGACTAGGGTAGCGTTTGGATGCAAATAATAGGGCTATTATGCACTGTAGCTTGTCACATCAATACTTCCGGCACGATTTATGTGTACTAAACAAAGTCAAATCACAAAACTAAGTCCAGGACCCCCCCTCTATTTCGCGAGACGAACGCAATGAGGGTAATTAAGCCGCGATTAGACGATGGTTACTGTAGCATCACTGTGTCAAAACATTGATTAATTAGGCTCGTTAGATTCGTCTCGAAAAATAACGCCCGTCTGCAGAAAGGTTTTGCAATTAAATTTTATTTAGTACCCTTAAATAGGAAGATTCTTTTTACTTTAGAGGGTAGAACTTTAGAGGGCTCTTTAGAGCCCTCATCCGAACGCTACCTAGAGGAACAATTGGCCAAGATGCTTCACGTGTACGCCATTACATCAGTTTACAGTGGGAATCCGGTCTGCAATGCATCTCGATAAAAGATGGCTTCATATTGAGGTTAGCATGCATGTTAGCGCTAAAATAAGGATTAGTGGTCAACAAAATGACTGGGTTTACTACTACTAATAGTCGTTGCATTGCTCAACAAGGTCAAGTCTCTCTTGTCTGATCCAAAACAAAGGGTCAAGTTGCTCGTTCGCACGAATCTCCTGATGAAGAAAATCAATGGCCTTGTCGGGTTAAGGAAACTGGCAAGAAAACGCATCTGAAGGAAAGCACGTGATGAACGCCGTGCTTGCAAGTAAGCGCGCGAATGGCCGTTAGAGAGATGAACAGGACTGATAGTTAAGGCCCTGTACGGTGCGTGGAGTTGGGATATGAGCCGTGCCAAACTCCAGCCCGCTCATTTTTGGTGTTCTTGGAGCAGCGAAAGAGATACTCCACGAAGGCCCAAAACAAACCTCCTCGTGACTCGAAATTACCCCCATTCATTTAGTTAACTCGAAATTAATCCCACGCATATGGTTACACACTCATCGCTCTCGCCTACCCGGGCTCCATGGAGTTAGCGAAACGGAAAGAAGACGTTCTAACACTAAGAAAAACTAAATATCAAATTTGAATAGTAATAACCATACAAGAGTATAGTAGACATTTCCTTCTCAAACCTCATTTTCTGGATCCGGAGCAAGCATGCTACCCAAACACCCTCACATATCACTCCAACTTCACAATGGAGGAGGTCTATCATGGAGTTTCTAGAGTGGCGCTAAGCTGTGCCAAACAGAGCCTTAGTATAAGCGAATCTGGCTTGTCGATCACACCGTGAGGACTGTAGATTCGGCACCGTCGCTCGCTGCCACTCATGACTTGATCCGTGATTGGAATATGGACAGGGAAGTGGCGGGAGAAATGGCTGTTGGGAGCACGAGCCATCGTCGTCGTCTCGCAATGTGACTACAGTTTTCTCTCGCCGCATTCAATCTCTTTCCTGTGGGATAATTACACTGCTATGGCAACACATCATATAAAAAGTCCGACCTGATATGATGTCGCCATGTCCCAAAGTTGTGCCTCCTCTTTGATGTAAGTCTGTGTGGGCTCGATTTCAGAGATGCGGCCTTGATTCAATTCCGGGCTAAGCTCGTCCATATACTTGACCGGAGCTTGGGGCAGCACCACCATAGTTGTTTGACCGGAGCTTGGGGTAGCACGATCATAGATGTTTGCCTGGAGCTTGAGAGCGGCGTATTGACAGAGCTTGGGGCAGCGGTGGATTGGTAGAGACGGGGGCGGATCCAACCGGGGGGGAGGGGGGGCAAGGGGGGCTCAAGCCCCCCCTACCTGCTGGCTGTCCATGGAGATGAATGGAGGAGAGAGAGGGACAAGAAGAGGAAGATAAAGAGGAAGGGGGGCTGGAGGAAGAAGAAAGAGAGATAAGCACCCCTTGCTTGTTCGGCTGGCTCTGCCACTGGGTAGAGATTGGAGGAGGCAGCTATGGCGAGAGAAAGGAAGGTGATTGCAGTGACGACGTGGTGTCCTTGCAGCATCCCTCAGTAAGCCATGGTGGATGGAGCACACCCAAGGCGGGCCACCATGCGCGCGAGCAAAGCTTTCGCAGCCGTGTCTATTGTAGAAGGACCTTGGCAGCCGGGCCGTCGGGGCCGGGGCATGTAGCGTAAGGGAAAACTCACGGAGGAGAGGTGACGGGAGGTGACGAGATACACATGGGGGTATACGTGAATTGGAGCGGAGCCTGATTTAACATAAGCCTGTCTAACTCTTTGTACATGAATCAAACACATGCTAAGTAAACACTTGCCATATACATTTAGCTTGGAATTTTTTGAACACAGATAATTTCAAGCCTATACATGTCGCATGCAAAGAGTATAGATATCGCCTATCTATGTGCATGAGCTTTCACTTGCCATTGAGACAAGGACTTGAAATATAGAGTGCGCTTTTTAATTAATATGGTTGTCATAATATTCACCATCTGATAAAAAAAGGTGTCGCCATTTTGACTTAATCTCATTTTTGCATATCAATACTGAATTTCTATGGATACTATAAATTTATAAGCAAATTAAGGAATATTTTATTCCAAAATGTACTTTCACAGATTGCTCATTCTAATAACTGGATCGTTACTATGTTTCATATTCATATGAAAAAACATGTTTGTCATAGCACGAATTATTTACTACCCTAAAATAAACAAATTAAGGAGAAGAAAACAACCTGTGAAAAAAGACACACAAACGGAAAAGAAAAAAGCCAAATGCAGGCCGGCCGGCCCATTCTAGCTCACCAAAATTCCACAAAACCAGTCTAAAAAAAAAAAAAAATCCACAAAACCCTAACCCAGCAAGCCACAAACCCCATTTCACCCCGCCGCCTCATTCCCCCATCGCCCACCCAAGGAACTGCGACGCCGGCGGCCGGCCTCGCTTCGCCTCCCCGGCCGCATCCCCATCCCCGCAGTGCGAGTCACGCCGCGCCGTCCTCGCTCCCGTCCGCTGCCGGCCTCGAACGACCCCGGAATTCGGGCCAATCGGCCTCGCCTGCGCACCCTAGGTTTGCTCCTCGCCTTGAACATTTCGTGCGCATCGTATTCCCCTTTATCCTCCTCGTTGATCAGGGATTGGTCCATAATATCTACATTTGGTGTTTCGGTCTCTTGGGCCACGTAGAAATTACCGGATTTTTTTTTTGTTTCTGGGTGAAATCTGTAATTAGAGAAACGTGGTTACTGGTTGATGACTTGATGTGCGGCATGTGCCATTTGTATCTTGAGCCGATTCTTGTACACGGCGGTTACCTAGGTGCTGATAAAAAACTTATTTCTTTTCCTTCCGTTTATATTCAGGGTAATAAAATATTGTTTGTGCACATGGAGCAGGGACTCGGGTGTGTTATGGTAACGAGGAAGTGTGTGGATTAGTATTAACGTAGCGGAATCATCAATATTCAATAATATTGTACAAGAAATCAATTTTTATCATCGAAAATCTAAACCCCTAAAGAACCAGTTTTGAGAAATACACTTTTGACCTGTCAGTTTCTACCCTACCTGTGTATCCACCATTCATCAAAATCAACCCCAATTAATCTACCGTCCGATCCATCCCACACCAGCTGTCGTGGGACAAGGGGGACGTTACATCGTCATCGGAGGTGCAAAAAACCTGACATTGCTTTAATTTTTTTCACCGGTGGATTTTCCTACCCGCCTGCCGAGCCCTCCCTGATTCACGCTCCCGATCTCCTTCCTCTTGATTTCTTTTCCATCTTCCCCGTATCCTCCTCCAGATCCCTCCTTCATTCCCTCCGACGAGATTACTCCTCGCGCGCCGCCATGTCAATCCCGCCGATCAATCCCGCCCGCAAATGACGCTCCGGTTTCTCTTGCGTTGGTACTTGTTTGCGATTGATTTCCTTCCTTGCATCACACTGATTGATTTCCTTTCCTTTTCATGGCGCGGTTGATTTACTTCCTCGCAGGAGGCGCTCCAGATCGAGCCGGGGGGCGGCGCACGGACGGGAAGACGACAAGATCGACGCCCGTGACGTCCTCGACGCGGGCCGTGTGGAGCGCGTCCACGGCCTGCCCGGCGCCGGCGGCGACGAAGACGACGCTGGAGGAGTCGCCAAGGAGGCGCCACCGGCGGAGCGGTGCGAACACGGTCGCATAGAGGACCGCGGCGCGGCGGCGCCAATGCGGGGTCTCCATAGATTCCAAATCCGCGTCAGACAAGGGAAACGCCGCCGCCGCCGCCGCCAACGCAGCTTCCGATCCCGCCAAATCCGCTGCGACCGCAGCCGCCAGGGAGGACGACCATGGAGGCCATAGAGGGGCTGTTGTTCCAGCTCTCCGGGTCGGCGCCAGGCCGCATCTCTCCTCGCCGACGGCGTGCCCTCCGACGACCCTCCTCGCGCCGACCCACCACTTTCCTCAACGCCGTCGCCTTCGGCCGTAAGTATCCGTCTCTGTCCTCGCTCCCTCGTGATATGCTGCTACTCCTCCCCCTCAATGTACTCCGTTCCGATCCCATTTGTTCGTGCAGGGGGATGGAAAGTGGAAATCTAGCATCGCGGTGGTTGTCTGTGTTGGCCCAGCTCTCTCTTCTCTCTCGTTGGAACACACACGAGCACACACACAAGGCTCAAGCACTCAGCGCTCTCTGAGGAAGAAGAACAGTGGCAAGAACACAAGGAAGTTTTCACCTCGCTGCACACCAGCGCACACACAAGCACCTGTATTTCTCACTTCACTAATCACCACCGCCCTAAACACAGTCTGGTTACAGGGCTAAATAGCCACGCACTGCCGTGACCCGCACTCACCCAGTCCACCATGTTCGGCCGCACGACCCGGCCAAGCACTCCATGGCTTAACCACTAATCAACTCCCTACTTTCACGGCACATCTGCATGCAGAACACCACAAACGGCCACATGCATGAGCCATCCGTTCAACTAACTCTACCTAGATGACGGACTCCAACTAGCACATACACACTCATCAAGATTAACTCTAACTGTCTGATGGTGACGGCCGCCGAGCTTGTCTGCTTGCCCCCTGCATACGCCTCCAAGGGGTCAATTTCTGTTCAGTCACAGTGTTCCAGAGAGTGGATCTAGGAGCCGTCATCAGCTTTAAGCTCCTTTGATTGCTTTGTGCCAGAGGTATAAAATGCACCCTATCCCATCTTCCAATTTTTTCCGTTGCTTTTTACCAGGTAGTTTTTAGGCTGAATCAAATTTTTAGATACTATTGTTCATTCCCCATATTGTACTCTGATTTGTAGTTCTGTTCATCACTGTTCTTTTAGTGGGGTGATAATCAAAACATTGTTTTTTCCCTGATGAATTGGTTATTTTGCCCTCCCATTTTATAGCAACTGATCATGCAAATGACAATATGGAGGTCCATGAATTGCAGCCGCATGGGAGGACAACAATATGGAGGTCCCGCCGCGTGGAGCGCATCCATGGCGAGATTCAAAGGTCAGTGACTACCGCGATCTGGACTGGTCAATCTCGATATGACCCGGAGCAACTTCCATTAGAACTCATTGGGCAGGTAGTAGCGCAAGAAGTCGATCCAACATCCCGGTCTCCGGCCTCCTGTCACACAGCTGCAGCTCATGTGCAGATACGATAACTGCCGCCTCCCTATTAATCTTGTTTGTTTCGTCTGAAACATAATCTTGCATGTTCAATTATTGTTCTGATGGAATTACTTGAATGCTGGTTCGGCACAGTAAGGTATCATTAATCCGTGCTCCTGCTGGAGTAAGATTTTGTTCCATTTTTTTAGTTACTGCAGTTTTGGTTCTTCGTTTCTTTTATCCAGACATGGTTTGAACTGCGTGGTTCTGAACAACTTGACTGCTGATGAAAACCTCGCAACTCCAACTCTTATTGTCCTGAAGACCTCAATTGGTGCTCAGTTATCTTTTTCTTTAAACAAATTGGGTCATTATCGACTTCTGATTCATAGTTAGTACGAGGTAATCTTGTTTTGGTTGATGGATTTCTTATTCATGTCTTGTTGATACCTCCTACAATATCCTCAATGATGATGCAGGCAATATATTTTGGTGCGTGTGGTATAATGCTTTCTGTGATCTAATCATGCAACAATCAAGTTTGTATATTTTTATATTCTGAACCACAGATTACACAAATATAGAATGTTTGTAGTTTCTTCGTAGAAGAAAGATATAGAATTAGGTTCTAATGATCTTTTCTGTAACTACAGTTCACTTTTACTTTGTTTTAGCATTTACAATCACAAGCTCAATATCCGATTAATTATTAGCATATGATTGGTTTGTTGCAGGTATAACTATGCTCATTTCAAGACATTGTGTAACAAATATTTATTTTGGGCATCCGATCAATTCTTTTTTCCCTCTCACGTCCTTAGTGTTGTGGAGTCAGTATTTGAATAACTAATAACGTCCTTAGTGTTCTTATGTTGTGACTGCACTTTGCTTTAGTGACTGGACTAACAGTTGTCCAACTTTTGCATCAAACTACAATTAGTGAGTTTTGGGGATTCCTTGTATTGAAAATTCAAAGCCTGACAATGAGGTGGAGTGTGCAATTGATGCAGATGATAAAGAATACATATTTTGAGATTTCTGTGATGAGTTGCTTTATTTCAAAAAAAAAAAAAAATCAGTCAGTGACATAAAAAGTTGATGAGTTCCTGTCATTGATCATTCTTCGCAGAATTATTTTGAACTGAAGGGCTCAATACAAAGATCCAGATGTTGCTTGCAACCGCATTTACTTTTATTTATTTTCTACCTCCCTACTGATTAATTTTACTTTTTTTAACTGTATTGGTCTAATCTTGTAGGCATTATATTGTATCATTTAAATATGTATATATGGGCTTTCACCTTTTTTTTCCAGTAGAGAAGAGAGGAAACATATGATGTTTGCATGGCCAATATATCTGGAATGTGATCAAAGATATGATGGGATGGGAAAGAGTACCAAGCAGTTTCACAACTTTACCAATATGTTTCTGGACATAGCGGGGAACAAACCAGTTTTTCTATGTAGATAGTTCCAGTTTATAATCCTTTCGCATGAGTAGCATCACCTATATCTTGTCTTTTTGTACAGATATTAAACTTTATTTCTATATTGTAGTTCACATAGATTTTGCTGGGTCGATGATGAGGTAGGAATAATGTGGAAATAGGCACACGGGCCCATCTTGTTTACGTTAAATTTATTTACTTACTTTTGTATCTGAACCAGCTGCTTTTATATCCAGTATATGTAGGCATTGAGTCTGAACCAAGTTCCCAATTTTGATTTTGACGGAATTATTGATATGGCATTTGTATTTTCATTGATGAAATTCCGATGTTCACTTTTGCCTTCCTTTTATATGATATATATATGGCTAAGAAAAGTTTAAGTTTGTAACAAGAATGGAGTTGATTTTGGGAGGGCTATAGGATGTGGTTTAGCACTTTGAGTTTTTTTTATCACACCAGTTACATTAGGTGATTTTCTTCTCAATGCAAATTCCAAATTTACTGGTCAAATTACTTTTTGCTAGGAACTCTTCACCTGCTCATTCTACATATTAGGGAATCTCACTCTCCATTTTTCTTACAGTCTCTTCCTACAGGCACATTGAACGCTTATGGCATTTGTTGATCTTTTTGCACCACATTCTTTATCTATGTGTCCAGTCTAATATGTCAATGGCGAAGTGCCGCAACGATCAGGTGACTTTCAGTTGAATTGTTGTCCAGTCTAGAATCCATACCTTCTTTAATGAAGGCAGCGGCATTCGTATTCTTTTTGAGCTGCTAGCTCTGTTGGTTAATAATCTTGTTTCTTGTAGGATGCTAACATTTGGCAAATAAAGTGAATCTCACATTCATACCTTGTTGAAAGTGCAAAGATCTCGATGAAAAGTAAGTCCTATGTTTCACATCCTCACCGCTCAAAATTTTCTTCTTTCATGTATATTTTTCTTTTTCTCGAAGACTCGAACACATAGGGCGTGTGAATGAATATTCACATGAATGAAAAAATATAAGCATTGGTGTTTTAGAGGCAGTATATTTTACAATCTCTTTATCTGCTGAAGTAACAATCTATTTTAATAAGCTATCCGTAAGAGCAGTTTGGAGCTGAACTGCATTTCAGTTCTATATAGCAGATGACATCACATGTCTTTTGAATTTCTTACACAAACCTGAAGCAAGTCAACACGCTATTCTGCCACTTATGGTAGACATTGCAAGGCTTCCCAAGGTAAAACTTCATCGTTGCACCTATTTGCAATTTTTTTAATGTTACGATGACACATTGAATTATTGGGTGACTATCGACAGACTGAAGCTGAAATTATGTTTTCCCCTATTTGTGGACCATTCTATAGTCCCATATGCTATAAAAAGCTGACGACAATACCATGATCGTCTTACTGAAATGTGTGTTGAGTTCGTGGTTGTGATGGTTGTGTTTCAGTTGAAGTGTACTTAGCCATAGGTCTGCCATTTGGCTAATATACATTTGACAAATCAGTGATTGAATGGTGATGTAATAATTGGTTGCAACAAGTTGTCTAGGTATTCCTTTCTTTTGTTGGTCCCCAGGAGGCTAAACATATTGTATTCAAAGTTGTCTTGCTCATGTATAAAATGGCACTAGCTTTCCATGTATGTTTCCATTCCTACAAGATTAAAGGTGTGTTTTAGTATAAATAAATGGTACCACAATTCTCCCTTCCTCTTTAGATTCCATTAAAGACGCGTTGAAATTTCAATTTAAGCTACAAAGGTCCTGCCAAGTGATGCGTTTTTCTCGATCACGTGCGTGGCGCACGTGCATTTTTACTAGTAACAGAATAAAGGGTCCATTTTTGGTTTCGGGGCTTCCGTGCTTCCTTCTAGAATTCATGAGCAGGGAACAAACTGTTGAGATTTATATTTGTGTGCAGGGCTAGCTTGGAGCCATGTCAACCCAGGAAAGTGAGGCTGGCCATCAGGTGTTTCCTGACGAGGAGGAAGGGGACGAGTATGACTTCGATGAGGAGGGGGAGGAAGACGATGTGGAAGAATACGAGTCTGACGAATCAGGAGTAAATGTAAAGCGCCAGAAAAAGCCTGATCTTTGGGAAGGATTTTATATACTCAAGCAAGTTGACACTGGTGGAAATTCTTCTAAGCGCTCTGCCTGTAAGACGACCCTTGCAAACTCTGGTAATAAAGGCACTTCTCTCTTGGAGCCTAATTCAGATGTCGAGCCCAATGCTGGTCCTGACCGAGATGGTGCTAGAAGAGCTCTAGTTATGCTTATAATTACTACTGGGCAGTCACTTTCCCTTGTCAATGGTTTACAGAGGCTTTCTCTGTTTCCTCTGCACCGTTCCATTGTAGAAAGAGATGTCATGAATCTTTATGAAAGAGAAAAGGATACATTGCGTAGCATCATGTCAGAAGCAGCTGGGGCATTGAGTTTCGCTGTGGAGAAGTGGAAGTCTAAAGAGACTGGAATTAACTATACTGATGATATCTATCTTTGTGTCACTGCTTGTTTTGTTGACGCTGATTGGAAGTTGCAGAGAAGAATTGTTGGATTCAAACTCTTGGAGTTTCCTGTAGATGCAATGTATGTTGCTGATACTGTTGCATCATGTCTTAATGAATTAAAGGTAGAGAAGAAGGTATTAAGCATAAATCTAGATAGTGTTCCATATGAGGGTTCTGTAGTCGATTCACTCAAGAATAATCTGCATGATAATGACAAATTAATGTGCAATGGAGACTTATATATAGTACATTGCTGCACTGATATCTTGAATAAAGGTGTACAAGCTGGTCTAGAGCTTATTGCTGATCTTATTGACAAGATTCGTCACGGAATTCATTATATCCAATATTCTGCTAATAGAAAGAATGCTTTTTATCAATATGCCAAAGACATTTATCAGTTGGATGTTACAAGGAAGCTGTGTGATGACTTGGTTATATATTGGGACTCAACATACAAAATGCTTGGTTATGCCTTATATTACAAGGATGCTTTGAGTCATTTTGCCTCAACAGATGAAACCTTTTTGTCAAGATTTCAACTTTCTGATGAAGAGTGGAATAAGGTCACAGAGATGGAAAAATTTCTGAAACCACTTTATGACATAAGTTGCATTTTGTTAAATGCAAAGTATAAAACTGCCAATTTGTACTTTCTTGGACTGTACAAAGTTGGCCGTTTGCTACAAGTGACAAAGAGCAAGATAACTTCATGTCAGCTATGGTGAAAGATATGAAAATTAAGTTTGATGAATATTGGTCAGAGTATAGCCTAATAATGGCTTGGGCAGCTGTTCTCGATCCTCGCTACAAGCTCAAATTAGTCAACTACTGTTTCAGAAAGATCCATGGTGATGCTAATGCTGGCCAACATGTTGATAGAGTTGTCGGATTACTCGACAAATTGTTAACAGAATACAAAAAGGTGGCTTGTTCATCTTCGGTTGGAGCTAATGTTGTTAAATACCATGCTAAGGATGCTTTGTTTGATGATTATCCTCCGCAAGAAGAAATTTCAGAGTTAGATTGGTATTTGGAATCACCAACGATGGATCTGAACACTGAGCTGGATATCTTGGAGTTTTGGAGTGGCATGTCGAAGTGTGTCCCTGACCTTGCAAACTTGGCTCGCGATATTCTTGCCATTCCTGTCTCCTCTGTTTGTACCAAGTCTGTATTTACAGTTGGAGATAAAGTCTTGAATCGTCGTCGAAGCAGACTCAGACCAGAGTTGCTTGAGATGCTAACCTGTCTCCATGATTGGACATGTCCAAAAGACAGAAATGGTACTGCATTAGACCATATGAAATTATCTATTGTTCATATAGTATATGAATTAGAAAAGATTCTTATAACCACTTTTTTCCCTGCTGTCATAACCCCTAGGAAATGCTGTATCCGCTGTCGAAGAGTATTACACAGATGAGGAGGACGAGGACTAGGATGCAGAAGAATCTGACGAGGACATGGAAGACGATAGTATGGAAGAAGAGTCTGATAATGGCGACAAAACTGACCATGATGGCGATGATTAAGCTATCAGGCCACAACTCGATCCTCTTTTGCTAGTCTTGCATTGGTGATCAGTCTTTTCTGGTGTTAGTTAATGGAAAATGGTGTTTGCTAGGGCTTAGTACGCAAAAAATAAACCTAGTGGGAAGTTGGAGACATGGGTTCACTCGTTTTCTTATTATCATTTGACTGTATCTTTTAAGATAATCTACATTATGTGGTGGATGGATAAATTATTACGTCTGCAACCTTGATGGGCATGACTCTGCAGCCGTTCATTTTAGTTATAAGGCATGGATCAACTGCAATTTAGATGGTTCACCCAACACTTTTGCTAGTCTTTTGTCCTTACGTTTGCAATTAGATGATGAAAATTCCTGATTGAAACTATAGCTGTAGTAGGTTTACTGTTTCTGTAGCTGCCTCTCCTGCAGTCGTCCAGGTCATCCGTCGCTAACAATTTGCTTCAATGATGATCGGTGCTGGCTTTACTCCGTCATTGGCTGATGGAGGGCAGTTAAGGGGTGTTATTGACTTTTTTTACTTTTTTGTTTTCGATGAGTTATCACTCATTTTACAATTTGCTTTAATAATGTCTGTCATGTACTCTGTCATACGTTTCGAGTCTCAAAGGCAAAACATTTTTCTTTGAAGTCTCGTCATGGACTGATGGAGGGGTGAACTGACTTGTTACAGCTGCCATTCTGTTCCGTCTCATTTTCAAGGTTTCAATGGTGTTCCGCTCTGGTGCCTGTCGGCTCCAAGCACCACGGTGGATAGTAATGGAATCACAGGCACGAGACTAATACTATGCATGCAAGATACGCGGCGTGCATCCTTGCCGACGAGCCACGAGCGCGGCCCGAGGTTGAGCGACTGGATCTGGAACAGCGTGTTGTTGCCCTGCATGACCATACGGATGGTGAGGTCCGTGAGGAATGGCTTCAGACAGAATGGTCCACGTCTCCCACTTAGCCAGGAGATAGGTCGGCGGCGCCCTGGTCCAGGCTCTTCCAAACGTTGACCATAATCACCGTCGACGGGACCTTGGAGAGCTGCAGCCCCTCCACGCCACGACGCCGCTGAAGCTCTCGCCGCGCGGCCGCTGCGGATGGCGAGGTCGAGCACGGCGAACACCTCGGGCTGCACGGACCGGCCGGTACGACAGGTCCTCGGCGGAGTCGTGGTCGCCGCTGCTGCGGATGCGAGAAGTGCAATCCGTGGACGAGGGACACGTCGGAAGCGGTGACGACGCACAGCGGCCGCACCGTGCTGCTGCTGGTATCACGAACTTGGGGTTCTGAATGGAGGAGGACTGCAACACTCATGTGAAGCTGCTCGAGCTAGCTCTGCTGAAACACGTGGTCACCCCGCCCGGTACGAGGCGGCGAGGCAGTGGAGGAACTCGGCCGGTGGAGGAAGCTGAAGTAAGGGAGGAAGAAGGTGCAACTTAGTAAGCACAAGGTGGCGATGGAGAACCAGCGCCATTTTTCTTGATGCGGCCATTGGTGGAAGTGGAACTTCTGCCTGCTCATGATGAAGTGTTTGAAGCGGCTGTTAAGTAGGCGACGTTTCATTATCTTTCACCCCACATTGACTCGGTGCTGAACGAACTGCAAGTCAAGTCAGAAGTTCATCCTTATACTACGATTATACCGAGGCATGTGTAGGCTCGATTCTCATCACAAAAAAAATAATAATAATAAAGTGTAGGCTTGATTCTGACCATCCAACTACGAGTTGAGTTCCAGGGTTAAAGTTTATATCAATAAAGTGGATTTTCTATGTTTAATTGAAAGTTTGCTCGACAATCTAAAACTGAAAGTCGTTAACAAAATGGATTTTCTATGTTTAATTGACTTGGTTTATCAATCCATTCACCCCGTTTTTTATGGTTTTAGTGTAATTTCTAATCTCACAAATCGCTCATCCTAACAAAATGGATTTTTTATCTGGTGTCCATATAAAACAAATCGATTGAGATGGTACGGCTGTTACCTAGCCTTAATTAGACAACAATATAAAACGAAAGAAATCTGTCAAGAAAAGAAATATATTTTTTTTGAGGTGGAAGAAAAGAAATATAAATGGAATGAAAGCAGAAAAGTGAAAGCAAAATCAGTGCAGCCCGGCCCATTCTATTCGCCTTCCAAAATTTCTCTCCTTTCCCCTTCTCACAAAACCCTAACCCCGCCACCAAAAGCCAAAACCCCACATTTCGCATCGCCCCTTCGTTCCTCCCTCCCTCTGACTACCCTCGCTTCGTCTCCTCTCCCCGGCGGTATCCACCGCCGGAGCGCGAGGCACGCCGCGCCGTCTCCGCTCCCCGTCAACTGCCGGCCTCGCACGGCGCCGCAATTCGGCCGATCGCCGCCGCCTCCGCACCCTAGGTTTGCTCCTTGCCTCGAACATTTCTTGCGCATCGTGTTCCCGTGTTTCTTCCTCATGGTTCAGGGATGACGCCTCTTGAAGGTCCCTCATACCAGCGCTTTGGTGTCTTGGTCTCTTGGGCCCGGTAGAATTAGCGGATTTTGTTTTTCTTTTCGGGCTAAATTGCAGATTTGGGGAAATTCGCGTTGTTGTGCCATTCGTGTCTTGAGCCGATTCTGAGGTCTCTTTTCCCAATATCTTGTATGCGGCAATAGGTGCTGAGATGAGGCATAAAAAAGGACTTCTTTATATGTCCTTTTATATTCACCGTAATAAAATATTCTTTGTGCACATGGAGAAGGAGCTCGTGGGAGTTTTATCCATTGCTGGTAACGGCGAAATGTGTGCATTAGTAGTAACGTAGTGGCATCATCATGATTCTGTGATTAAGGAAGCAATTTTCTTCTAAAGAAAAGGAAAACAGGGGATCCAATTTTGGCTTCAGGGCTGCCTCTGTTTCCTTCTAGAGTGCAGGAGCAGTGAACAAATTGTTGAGATTTATGTTTGTGTTCCGGGCATGGAGCCATGTAAATCGAATTGTAGAAATGCATGTTGATGTGTGACTTATCTTGAACTGGTCGAGTCCCAATTGATTGTAGACGGCACTAGATACTGATTTTTTTTTCTAAAAATAAATAGACTTTGTGTCATAGTGTGTCCTTCTATGCGACATAATAAAATATTGTTGGTGCACCTGGAGAATGCAATGTTGGGTGTCTTACGTATTGCTGGGAACAATGAAATGTGTCTATTAGGAGAAACGTAGTAGCATCGTCATAGTTCTGTAATACCCTGAGAGGAACCAATTTTCATCATTAAAAACAAGTAACAAATGGTCCAATTTTCGCTTTAGGGCTGGTGTTTTTCCTTCTAGATTCAGGAGCAGGGAACAACTTGTTGAGATTTATGTTTGTGTGCAGGGCTTGGAGCCATGTCAACTCAGGAAAGGCGCAAGTCTGGCAAATTCAAGGCTGGTGGAAAGCGACAGAAAGGATCTGATATTTGGGAAGGATTCTACATACTCAAGCAAGTTGGCACCAGTGGAAATTCTTCTAAGTGTCCTGAATGTAAGACAGACCTTGCAAACTCTAGGAATAAAGGGATTTCTCTCTTGGAGCCTAATTCAGATGTTGGGCGCAATGGTCCTGACCCAAATCGTGCTAGAAGAGCCTTAATTATGACTATAATTGGTACTGGGCAGTCCCTTTCCCTTGTCGATGGAGATCATTTTCAGAGTTTTTGTCGTGCTTTGAATCCTCTGTTTCCTATGCGCCGCTCCTCTCTAGACAAAGATGTCATGACTCTATATGGAAGGGAAAAGGAAACTTTGCGTAGCATCATGTCTGAAGCATCTGGGGCGTTGAGTTTTGCTGTTGAGAAGTGGAAGTCTAAAGAGACTGGAGACAACTATAATGATGATATCTATCTTTGTGTCACTGCTTGCTTTGTTGATGCTGATTCAAAGCTGCAGAGAAGAATAGTTGGATTCAAGCTCTTGGAGTTTCCTGAAGATGCCATGTATGTTGCTGATACTGTTGCATCGTGTTCCAATGAACTGAAGCTAGAGAAGAAGGTAATGAGCATAACTCTGGATAGTGTTCTATACGAGGGCTCTGTTGTTGATTCACTCAAGAGTATTCTTCATGATAAAGGAAAATTGATGTGCAACGGTGAGTTATATCACGTATATTGCTGCACTGATATCTTGAAATCTGTTGTGAAAGCTGGTCAAGAGCTGATTGATGATATTATTGGCAAGATTCGTCAGGGAATTCATTATATCAAATATTCTGCTAATAGAAAGAATGCTTTTTATCAATATGCTAAAGACATTTATCAGTTGGATGTTACAATGAAGCTGTGTGATGACCTGGTTATATATTGGGACTCAACATACAAAATGCTTGGTTGTGCCTTATATTACAAGGATGCTTTGAGTCATTTTGCATCAACAGATGAAACCTTTTTGTCAGAATTCCATCTATCTGATGATGAGTGGAACAAGGTAACCATGATGCAAAAGTTTCTGAAGCCACTTTATGACCTAACTTGCATTTTGTTAAGTGCAAAGTACAAAACTGCCAATTTGTACTTTCTTGGATTATACAAAGTTGGCCGTTTGTTACAAGTGGCAAAAGAGCATGATAACTTCATGTCAGCTATGGTGAAAGATATGAAAGTTAAGTTCGATCAATATTGGTCAGAGAATAGCCTAATGATGGCTTGTGCAGCTGTTCTTGATCCTCGTTACAAGCTCAAATTAATCAACTACTGTTTCAAGAAGATCCATGGTGACGCTGTTGCTGGCCAACATGTTGATAGAGTTGTCGCATTACTCCACAGGTTGTTAACAGAATACAAAAATTTATCTGGACGTTTCCATGATTGGACGTTTCCAAAAGACAGAAATGGTACTGCATGACACTATGAAATTATCTATTCTTACATACCATTTAAGTTCAGCTTAGATTCATATAACGATGTTTTTTCTTATGTTACAACCCTTAGGAATCGCTCTATTAGCTATAGAAGAGTATCATACTGATGAGGAAGATGAGGAGGACGCGGAAGAATCTGATTAGGATCTAAAAGACGAGAACATCGAAGAGTCTGATGATGATGGCATCAGTGACAATGATGCTGATGATTAGATTGTCATGCCAAAACTCAAACCTCTTTTGCTAGCTTTTTGCTTGTGATCAGTCTTCTCTGGTGTTGCACTACGTACAATGGCGTTTGCTCGGGTTCAGTCCTAGGGTGATGTTTGAGGCATGGGGCTACTCTGCACCCAGCCTTATTATCATTTGACTGTGCCTTTTAAGATTATCTATGGTCGGTGGTAAATGGACATAACTTATCACGCCTGGAACCTTTGTGCATGTGCATGATGCGTACGTCCATCTTAGCTGTCGTCTTTGATATGGATGAACTGCAACCCAGATGGTTTTCGTGACGGTTTGCTGGTTGATGGATGGGACGCGATTGTTGTGATCTGGGAATGGTTGTGCCTGTAGTTCTAAAATCACTGCAAGTAATCATGTGGGCATCGCCACCACTCTGGGTAACGCAACTTCAAATCCTCGTTGTTGTGTAGGTGAGTTACGTTTGCAGTTGAAAGCCTGACCAGTAAAGTAATTCAACAATTGAGTCGTGAGGGATGAGCCTCTAGCTATGCTGCTTCGTGCTTTTACTAGTGATCAGTTAGTGACGGAGTCAGGATCCACCACGCAAGGGAAGATATGACTCCCGGAACAAAATCGTGCGGATGCAAATGCAAATTAACGGCGCCGGCATGCATGGAGGCTAGTAGTTTGTCATGGTGGAGGTCGTCGGCACCATTATTGGCGCCTACTGCGTAGTGGCTCCAAGCAAATACACGCGACGAGACGAGAGCACGGTGGAGTATCCTGGGGAGGTGGCCAAATTAAGTATACCTGGCTTCCTGAGCGATCAGCAAGCTGGTGTTCGGTATGGGCCGCTTCATGCATACACTTAAACTGAAGTACCTGTGTGGAGTTTCAAGAATATTCCTGTACCTGCTGTTCGTCTCCAATTTATTTCTACACATCCTTTCTTTTCACGAGTTAAGACTGACTCCAACCCATGACCTATATACCCACTTATATCCAAAATAGGCTGTAAAAGGGTAAAAACACCTATCCAACCGGAGACCCAAAAGCCTACCTATTTTTCTCCTCCCCCACCCTCGCGACCCGCAATTGCATCATGCCAACCGTCAGGCCGCTCGCTTCTTCTTCCTCCTCCTCTCTCCGCCTCTCTCTCTCTCTCTCTCTCTCTCTCCAGGACGGCGCGCGGTGGCGTGGGACGGCGAGAGGATGCGCAGGTCGCGCACGGGTCGCTCCCCTCCTCCCGCTCCGGCTCCTCCTCGTCCGCCGCCGCCTCGCCCTCCTCCCCTCCTCCCGCTCCAGCTCCTCCTCCGCATGTACCTCATAATCCCCGGCACGACCTCGTCGGAGGGCCCCTTGGCCCCTCCAGTGACGACGAGCACCAAGAAAAGCAGGAACCCTCCCAGATCCCGATGACGGCACCATGGCGGCCTCCTCCTCCTGCTGCGGACTTCCCGGTGGCGCGGCCCCGCTTGGTGGTCGTCGTCTTCGCGGTCCCATGCGGTGTGGTATATCTCTAGTGCCTGGCTGCAACATCCCACCCTAATCACACTGCTAATGGCTCTGTTAGTGCAAGTAAGCAAGGGTTCAAGTAATCATGTTTAAGAATCCAAATAAAAACAAATCAATTTGAAAATGATCAAAATGGAGCTTGAACTAGAACTTCCAAATATTGCACAGAAGTGAGTTCAAATAAAAATGTTTCCGAGTTCTATGTCTCAAATTAGAATTTTGTAGAATTTTCCAGAATTTTGTAAAAAAGGAAGCAGTTCAAATAAATCTAGAGAAATTCAAATTGATCTGTCTTCTCGAATTTTTAATTCAAATTATGGGCAGAAATTCGAAATTATCCAATAAGGAAAAATGTTCCTGTATAGGTGTACTTCCATCACTGAATTTCTCAGATTTTTCTGATCTGTAGAAGCTACTGTTTTGGAGGAGAGAAAACTGCACGTTTGAATAGAATTGAAAATTCGGGAAAAAAAAAAGGACGACGCGCGTCATCTCCGTCGCTCAGCTCTGTCTCTGCTCCCATGCCGCCGACTGTAGCCATCGTCATGCCGCCGTCCTCGGCCGTGAGTTGGCGCTCCAAATCGGTCAAGTCTCCACGCCAACTTACCCTCAACCATTCCCCCAGCCGGTCTCACTCTCCCTCGCGCTCTTCTTCCTTTCCGTCTCGCGCGAACGCCATGGCCGCCGGAGCTTGAGCTCCTGCTCACCGCCGCCAAAGCCACTCCCCGGCCGAGCCCCAAACACCAAAACGCTGCGCCAAGAACCCCTCTATCCCCTCCCTAGCACACACTCCAGTTTCCAGCACCCTAGCTCGAGATCAAAGCAGCATCGTCACTATGGCTGACGGGTGAACGAGCTCGACCTCACCGGGAAATTCGTCCAACTCGGTGAGCGGTTCCTCGATTCATCGAACACGAGTATTCCTCACGTCCCCACAAACCTCCCTGACATGACCTCGTCGTTCTTCGTGCAGCGAGATCGCCGGAAATTGTCTTCTTCCCCGACGCCGACCGCCGGGCCGCCGCCTCCGCCGACGAACATCGACTTCCGGGCTCCCTCCTCGACGAAATCATCGATCCCCGGGTCCGCGTCGTCGATTTGAAGCTCATGCCCCCTCTACTTATCCCTCTCGCTGCCTCTGCTCGCCGGAACACCACCTTGCCGCCGCTCGCCGCCGCCGCTCTCGCCGCCGGCATGTCGCTGGTGCCCTCGCTCGTCACCGTGCTAGTGCGATAGGTCGGCCGCCTCACCCAGGTTGCGTATCCCCTGGTCTCGTCGTCCAGTTCTCCGTAGTTTCTCCGGAACGCGGCCGCCATGGCCATTGGCACTGCTACAGTGCCGCCTCACGATGCCGAGAAAATGCAGGCGATGAGAGGGTACGGAGGGTGCGGAGAGGCGATCGCGACGGCGACCTGATCGTCGGCGACGCTGTCGATCCACGGCGATCCGCCATGGATCAGGGCAACGGGTCCACCTCGCGCGGGAGATTCAAACGGGTCGCGATCAACACACGTGCCACAGGTCAGGGTCTCGTCTGCTCACACCCCTTCTCTCTCCTCGGGTTCTGTTGGATCGTCGACACCTGTCAAGGGATCAACGAGGGAGAAGGTCGTGAGCTCGGTGTTGGAAAGCCAGACACAGGAGGAGTACATTGAGGAATTTTTTGGGCAGTTGTGGGCATTCCCCAAGTCGCTGCCTCCTAGGTTTAGGGTTCCACAGCCGCCACGCATCGATGCCGCGAATGGTGGGTGCTTGTTCTAGATCAGACGGGATCTGGTGAGGAAGAGGGAATTCGGAGCGGAGGACTGCTACCCGATGCGCAGGTCAGACTGGTTCGATTCCCCACCACTCAATCTGAGTTTCTCGAAGTATATCTGGGCAAAGGGGACTAAATCCACCTACGCAGAGATCCTGAGGAAGATCCCAACGGCAGAGGGAGGGAGATGGATCTGGCAACCTGATCAGCGACCGCCAAGAACCAACCAATTTTGGCGGAATGCCCCTAATTCCCAGCAAGCACATAGAGGTCCAGGGGAGGGTGAAGCTCCGGAAGGGAGATATCCACAGCAGCAACAACAGCACATCAAGCAGCAGCAGTACCAGAAGAACAAGCCACCCCCACCCCCACCCCAACAGCCCCAGGTGCAACAGCAAATGCCTCCACCACGGAAGCAGAAAAATCAGGCTCAGAAGCAGCAACAGCCAGAAACAGAGCATAAATCTCAACCTCAGGGAATTGATCCCAGATACAGAGACCTGACATGCTATAACTGCGGTGAACCAGGGCACTTTGTTGGAATTTGCAGTAAGCCAAAAGTATGTTTCATTTGTGCAGTTCCTGGACATTACATGACAGTATGTCCCCAATGGAAGTCACAACCACAGGCCACTTACATAGGAAATGCTAGCAAGGGCTTGGGATTTTATCACATTGAGCTACCGAAGGCTGAGACAACAAGGTGGTTGAATATTCAGAATTGTGGTATTGTGAGCATCAAAAGAGGGGAAATATCATTGAAAGAACTGGAACAAGAGTTGTCAGCCATCTTTTGCAAAGAATGGCCTTGGCAGATTAGGGAATTGACTCCCAGCAGATTTCTGGTGAGGTTTCCACCACACAAAAAAGTAGAAGACATCAAAAACCATCCTTCCTTCAATTTGAGAAAAGAGGGAGTGGGAGGTGGAAGTCCTGGAATGGATCGGTGATCTGGAACATTTCAGTGAGCTGAAAGAAGCCTGGGTGCTATTAGAAGGAATCCCACCAAAATGGTGTGATTGGAAGGTCTTTGCTCAAATAGCATCTAGCTTTGGCCTGCTGATAGATGTGGACTGGTCACACATGTTCAAGTCATTCTATGAAAAAGCAAGGGTAAAGTTCCTATGTAAGGATCCATGCCAGATTCCTGTTGACAGGTTCTTTGAGATGGACAAGAAGTTGTACCTAATCTCTCTTAAAGTAAAGGGGTATGAGCAAATGCAGATGAGTGAGTTAGATGGAGATGGAGGGGATGACTATGGAGATGATGACGAGGCAGATGACCTTGATGATCCACCTCATCAGATGGAGACTGACAGGCCCCAAGATCAACCAACTCAAAATGCAACAACAACACCCAAGCCTGCTGGGGGCTCTGCAATGGGAGGCAAGACAGCCACCAAAACAGCTGGCACTAAAACAGTGCAGCTAGAGAATAGTGAGCAACTTGCTGTGATGAATGAGTATGAAGAAGAGAGAGAAGGTTTTGATCAAAGCCCTGCAATGATAGCAAGTTTCTATGAAAACAGTGCTGCCCAAGAAGAACAAACAAGCAAGTGGAAAATCTTCCTAGAAGGGGACAGGAAGGCAATGTGCTCTAGTCTATGGAGCTGTGGGATGAAGAGATGGAAGAAGAAGAACTATACCAGGAGGAACAGGCCACTCTTGATGAAGACACAGTAAAAGCAATACAAGCAGCCAAAATTCAGATCCAAGAGGAGAAGCGGTTCTTGAAGCCTTGCAAAACGAATGACAAAAAACAAGAGAAGACATAGGGCCCCATCCTGGTGCAGAGGAAAAGGGGGAAGACAGAATGATGGAAAAACCATGATGCAGAAGGCTATGGAACTTAAGCAAGTCAAGAATCTGGAAAAGAAGAAATATAAGGGTAACTCCTTTGCCACTCTTGATAGTGATATTTTAAATACACTAGCAAATGATGTTGATATTAGTCGAGGTATTGATACTGTTGAGATTAATGCAAACATAGAGTCTATGAAAGAGTCTGAAAATGAAAAATCTAGTTTGTTTGCTGAAAATAATCCTGAGATTGTGTTACCAGTAAATCTAGATGAGCCTAATTCCTTAGAGGAGGTAGCTAGCAGTATGGAAAATAATGTAGATCCTCATATGGAAGCCATGAAGGATCACACTCCAGCCACTTACCATCTTTCAAATGATGGGCCAATGTCAGAGAAAAGACTCTGGACAGAAGTGGTCAGGAAAGGAAAAAGTAAAAGTAAAATATCCAAACTAAACCCCAATGATAGGTGCATTTTGGAATATTAGGGGCCTGAATAAAACTGGTCATCTGCACTGCATTGCTGATTTCATTAACTTTAATAAACTTGATTTTGTTGGCTTCCAAGAAACAAAACAGTCGGTTTTCTGTGACAACTTTTTAAGTTCAGCTAGAAAGGGTTTCACCTGGAACTATTTACCTGCTAAAGGTACTGCTGGGGGGATCCTAGTAGGTTTCAGGGATAATGTTTGAGATTCTTGAATGGCAATATTTTGAATATTGTGCGGTAGCAAAATAAAAAACATAGATGGTAAGTTTATATGGAGAGCAGTAGTGGTATATGGCTCCCCATATGAAGAGACAAAACCTCAGTTCATTAAAGAACTACATGAGGTCATGGCTCTCTGGAAAGGCCCTACTATTTTAGGAGGGGATTTCAACCTGGTCAGAGAACAGAAAGACAAGAGTAATGGGGTTATAAACTATAACATTACTCTGAACTTTAATGACTGGGTCAACTATTGGGGGCTGATTGAAATCAAAGACCCCAGTAGCGCGTATACCTGGGCTAATAACCAGGAAAATCCGATTATGGCCAACTTGGACAGAATTTTTGTTACTACTAGTTGGGATGCTAAATATCCTTTAACTAGTATGAAAATCCTGCCAAAGGGTGTGAGTGACCACAACCCCATCCTGCTCAATTCTGGTAAGGACTTCCCTAAGAAGGACCCCTTTTTCAGATTTGAGAAATGGTGGTTGGAAATGGAAGGTTTTGCCCAGGTTGTGGAAAAAACCTGGGCAACTCCATGTAGTTTCTCTGACCCAGTAGATATATGGCAGTTTAGAATAAGACAGCTTAGAAAGAAAATAAAGGGTTGGAGTAGAAATATAGGTGCAGAAGTAAGAGACCTTAAAATCTCCTTACTAGCACAACTAGACCTGCTAGATCTAGAGGCAGAAAAAAGACCCTTTCTCAGGAAGAAAGAGATAAGAGGAAGGAAATTTGCGCAAGACTTGAAAGCATTTGGAGGTTGGAGGAAATAAAAGCCAGACAACGATCGAGAGACAGAGAGGTCAAGGAAGGTGATAAAAACACGACATATTGCCATGCAGTGGCAAACCAACGTAGAAGGAAGAAGATGATAACGTCGCTGCAAGGTGAAAATGGCCCCATTGAAGACACCAAGGGCATGCTTGAGCATGCAGTGAGTTTTTACAAAACTCTCTTTGGTTCAGAGGAGAAAATGAACATAAAGCTAAAGGACAATTTCTGGGGAGAAGAAGATATGGTTACTGAAGAGGAAAATGCTATGCTAGACGCCCCATTTAGTGAGGAGGAAATCAAAGAGGCCATATTTGGATCCTATGCTGAAGGAGCACCAGGCCCTGACGGTTTCTCGTTCCTCTTCTATCATAAATTCTGGACTTAATTAAAGCTGATTTCATGGCTTTAGTTAGGGGCTTTGAACAAGGAGACATCAACATTGCTAGACTTAACTATGCAATGTTGACCTTGATCCCTAAAACACCAGAAGCAAAGGAACTGAAAAAGTTCAGACCAATTAGTCTCATCAATTGCAGTTTCAAAATTTTCTCCATAGCCTTGAATAACAGATTAATCAAAATCTGTGATAGGCTAATCTCTAATAACCAAACGGCCTTTATAAAAGGCAGATATATTTTGGAGAGTGTTGTGACTGCACATGAAATTATTCATGGAGCTATTAAATCCAAGGTTGAAGGGCTTATTCTCAAATTAGACTATGAGAAGGCCTATGATCGTGTCAGCTGGGATTTCTTAGAGGAAATGCTACACCAAAGAGGTTTTAGCGAGAAATGGATTAGATGGACCTTATCCCTAGTAAAAGGTGGGTCCATTAGCTTAAGAATCAACGATGAGAATAGTAGCAGTTTCAAACCTGGTAAAGGACTGTGACAGGGGGATCCCCTATCCCCCCTTCTATTCAACCTAGTTGCTGATGTCTTCACTCGTATGCTGATTAAAGCAGCCCAAAAAGGCCACATCTGTGGTCTTATGACAGATTTGTATCCAGGAGGTGTGATCAGCCTACAATACGCTGATGACACTCTCCTATTCCTTGATAAAAAGTTGGAACATGCAAGGCATTTAAAATGGCTGGTTGTATGTTTTGAACAATTATCAGGTATGAGAATCAATTATCACAAGAGTGATATGGTGCCTATTAACCTAAGTGAAGAGGAAACAAATAGCCTAGCCCAGGTGTTCTGCTGCGAGATTGGCTCTTTCCCCTTCAAATATTTAGGTGTCCCTCTACACTATGATAAGCTGTGTAGAGAGGATATCCAGCCAGTTGTAGATAAAATCATCAAACGTGTAGCTGGCTGGAAGGGAAAACAGTTGTCGTATGGAGGGAGATTAACTTTGCTAAGGGCTTGCCTCTCAAGCATACCCATCTATCTCCTTTCCATAATCAAGTTTCCTAAGTGGGCCATAGAGGCCATCAACTTCCAGCTTGCGAATTTCTTTTGGGATGACAAACAAGATAAAAGGAAATATCATTTAGCCAATTTTGAAATGTTGGCCCAGAAGAAAGAGCATGGGGGAGTAGGTATCCCAGATTTTAGAAATCTGAACCTCTGCCTTCTGGGATCTTGGATCCAGCGATATTATGAGGATGGGGATAAGATTTGGAAAGCTATAGTGGATAACAAATATAAAATAGAGAAGCATAATCTTTTCTGCTGTGATGAGAAAAAAGGTTCACCCTTTTGGAAAGGAGTGATGTGGGCATGCCAAGCTGCCAAAATGGGCTACAAGTGGAAGGTAGGGAATGGTAAGAGGGTGAGATTTTGGGAGGACCAATGGTTCGGCTCCTGCAGCCTTGCCATTCAGTTCTGGGAGTTATACAATATCTCGAATGAACATGGGGTTAGCATTGCAGAGGTGTGGGATGGCCATAATCTCAAACTGACCTTTAGAAGGACAGTGGGAGTGAGATTGATGAACTTATGTATGAGCTAGTTGATATCATGAGTAATGTGATGTTGTCTGAGGACCAAGATGCCATTATATGGCAATGGGATGCCTCAGGGAAATATTCAGTTCAATCTTTATATGCTGTGATAAATTTTGGAGGTGTTCAACCTATATACACTCCTGTTATGTGGAAGATTGTGGTGCCTTCGAGAATTCATATTTTCCTTTGGTTGCTGACTAATAATAAAACTTCAACTAGAACCAATCTGGCGAAGAGAAAAGAGATGAATGATGTAAGCTGTTTATTCTGTAAAGAAGATGAAACTGTCCACCATTTATTTTTTGATTGCTGTGTGGCTAAAAACATATGGCAAATAATGTCAGGAATGTTGAGCATAGAGTTTACTGATTTTGAATCAGTGGCAAAACTCTGGCTGTGTGATAGAAAACACAAGAGCACTAATTTGATTACTTCAGCTATCCTATGGTCAATTTGGAAACTAAGGAATGCTATTTGTTTTCAGGGAGAGAAATAGAAAAGCCTGGGAGAAGTGCTGAGGAAGATAGCTGGGATGATAAGAAGATGGTGGGTGCTGCACAAGGAAGGCGAAAGAAGGAGGGTGGAAGAAGTTGCAAACGCCATCGAACAAGTTGCTGCGAGACCACCTTTGCTGCCCTGGGTGCAAGAGGAAGAAGGTGCAGAATCAAACATGGATGAGGCGAACAACGGTGGCGCAAGCAGTCAAGTTTTGAACACGGCTTGTAGCCGTTTGGGTGGCAGTGTGTAATCCTGCTACTGTAATGTCGAACTCTAAACAATGAGAACTGGGCTGTAAAACGTCAATAAAAGCAGGGGAAACCTTTTCTCTAAAAAAACAGTGCCGCCTCACTTTTTCCTACTCCTTTTCTCAGAAATTTAGCAGAACTTGTAAAATTGATATAAAATAAAGTATATCTCTGAAAAATACCAAATAAGTTTTTTTGGAATCCTTGTGACAATATCTATCCAAAGTTGCAAGAAAATCATCAAGGTTCAACACAAATAATTTTAAACAATTCAGAGAAGTAAAACCTAACTAGCTTTTTTTTAGCCTTTTATGTACATGAAAAATTCATGAGTTTTTGTATGCATGCATCTCATGGCATTCCTTATCTGTCCACCAAGTGGCATATTTAAATTCTGCATATTTTAGCAGTAATTGCAATTCCATGATTTTCTTGTAGGATTTTTGGTATTTTATTACTACATGTTTTTAATCCAAATTTTGGATATGTCACTTTCAATAGTAATGTGATGCAAGGAAAAATGCAAATTAACATATTTGACTTCCAGAACCATGTTAAATAAATTCGTAAAGAAAATTGTTGTTTCGACATTTAGAAACCTTAAAAACTTGTCGCCTTTTTGTTTAATACTCCAAACGGTTGTAACTTCCAAATACTTTGTGTTGTTCCTGAACACCACCTCAGCACCATCACCCTGCCACTTCACTCTTCCTTTTTAGCAAAAAATTTCATGTATGCATTGCATCTAAGTATTGTTTGGGCATTATTGCGTCCATTTAGGAACCAACGCCGGAACCGAGAATGTGGAGATCGTGGCCGAAGAGACCGGCGCTGACTTGAACATGCTTGAGTGTGCTAACCACCAGACCCAAGGCAAGGCCCGGTGCACTCCCATGTTTTTCGAGTTTTTCCCCTTTCTCACATGTATTCGAGTCATGTTTTGTGCATTAAGTTTTAGGAGTTGTATGGAGCCGTAGATGCATCTTATCCTATGTTTACCTATGGAATGGGTTGGTTATGTGCAGGCACTCGTTAGAAATTGCTATGCTTAATATTAAATTGTCGGTAGAAAAATCGGGTGGACCGGGTTTACTCTTTGCTCTCACACGATGAGAGACCGAACGGGGAAGTTCATGTGTAGGTTGAGGTGGCAAGGATGCCCTTGTTCGCCATAGCCCCGTTTGTGTCGGTTGAGGACGTTCGTTGTGGCCCCGCTGAGCAAGTTTGAACGTACCGGATGCATGCTAGTGATAGGGGCACTAGTAAACCGATGTAACTTGATTACTGTATTGTTGGACGTGAACCCACCTCTCTTTTAGTGATGAAGATGGTACGGTGGTTTCGGGTATGTGTTTGAAGGGAGGGTGCACGGGCTAACCACGGATAGCTCCGGCGTGGGTATCGCGTGGATGACGTGTACTCGGAGAGGTGTTAAGCGGCCTGACTTTATGGTGTCTTGTGAAAGGTTGCCGTGCGTGACTCGTTATGAGTGTGTGTATGTCGTGTTTTTCGGGTTTCGCCTGCAGGTTTAAATTGATTCGAATCGCCGTCCCTCGCGGTTATTGAGTACCGCTTGTTCACTAAGTCACCTCGTAGTAAGAAGTGGAACATGATGATTATACTTGCTGTTTGTACTTCAATTAATTGTATTGCAACCATGTATTGCTTCTTATAGGTTGCTCACCTTTATGTTTATGCAAGAACCCTTTTAATTTGGATAAAATTTGAAAGAAGGACCAACTTTTAATGCTACTTTCATGCAATTTATTCCTTTACTATGGTCAGCCCCCTTCATACTAGAAGTCGGTCCTAGAAAGCCATTTTGACGGGTAAGTCTTGCTGAGTATTAGTTGCTTAGGATTTGTTGTTTAAATCTTTGGTTGCAGGTAGTCTTTTGGCAGGAGAATGAGGCACATTTACAGGCTCGATGTGCTTCATATTAGGGTAATGACGTCGAGTTGTATGTCGATCGCTTCCACTATGCTTTTCAAACCTTCTTTATGCAATCGGTTATGAATCAAAGTTGTAATAACTTTAAATCACTTTGTACTCTATTTTATCTATGCTCATGTGTGTTGTCTTTTGAATGCTTGCTTAGTCAAGTGTCACTCGTTCTCGATCCTTAATAGCTAACCCCTCATTATTTGAGGTGGGATGCTACACCGGCGTTCGCGGGGGAGTGAGGCGGAGCTCGCGGCGATGGGAGGAGGAGGAGGACGCTGCAGCGGCAGGTAGAGGAGGCCAAGGAGCGCGTGGCGGTCGAGAAGGCACGGATGGACGCCATCAGGGAGAAGGTGATGGCGGCGGCGAGGGGGCGTGGAGGCGCGGGCGAGGGCTGCGGCGGCGACGGCGATGGTATTTGGTTTGGGATTAGGTACTTCGGTTGGAGATGCAACATTTTGGGTAGTGTATGTTGAACACTGTTTAGACCCAGTATGGGTTTTGGGTATGCACCATGCGAGATCTACGGATTGGGATCAGCTTGGCCGCCGCGGCCTGCGTTCTCGCATGGCTGTTCTATCCTCCGAGCAGAGCTAAAAGATGGAGCTGTTTGTTTCCTTGGATTGTAACACGAGGAAAATAAAACCTGCTTTCGTACCGGCGCGGATCGATTCACGTTCACCACATAGTCCGTTGAATGGAAATGTGAAGGAGGCCACAACTTTATTTTCCATTTGAAAACGCATCGACTTCAAATATGAATATCTTTCATTATATGAAAAGATTACAAGGCAAGTTAGAAGACTAGCACAAACAGATTTAACAGTCCAAAGTACAAACACTCCTCATCAATCTCCTTCCTCGGTCTGGCAACGATGACATCGGGCATTCTAAAGAAACAACCAGATATGTAGGAAAACAGCTTTGGATTGCCACTGCCGCTGGCGAGGGTGGGAAGAGGATGAATGGAAAAGGATGAGGACGACACAACCACTCTGGGATCTCATATGAGATCTCCAGAAATCTACTTAGCAACCCTATACGAGATCTCCATAAATCCACTTTGAATCACCTGGTGGTAGCCGATGTGCGAGAAGTCTGGCCATGGCAGTCGGAGCGGGTCCGCCATGGAGATGCAAGTAGACGGCAGCAGAGGAGGCGACGAGGAAGAAGGTTACAATATGAGATTGAGAACCAGCCTCTCACTTTGCCTAAATTTATAGGCCCGTGGGATGAGAAGAAAGGGATAAGGATTGCTCAAGTTGTAGCGTGATGCAGCGGATCCAGTGGTGGAACATGGTAGAAGACGCAACCTTCACAGTATATTCCGTCGATTAAATAATCCAAATAACGGATCATCTTGTGCGCGTTGCCCATGATGACATACTAGTAGGCGTGCACGGCGATGGGCGTGGAAAAGCTCGTAGATTGATTTGACCGGTGAGTTGCTCGGTGGTCAGTCAGTATCAACGCACTATCCGGTGAGCGGCACATCGTCCGGTGAGTATCAACATCACAGACTCCCTGGGGCAACCGGGCAACTCTCGTAAATACTCCTAGATTGGACCGATCACTGCCCCATGAGAGTGCCTCTCTGGAATCATCTCGATTATTATAACCGGAGAAGCGGCATCCGATAGAGGCACCAGTGATGTTCTTCAAGGCTAGCTAGGATCACTGCCCCAACCTTGATGCATCCACAAAATAGAAACCATACTTATCAAGTAGTACTACAAGTAATCTCTACACTGCATCCACAAACTAAAAACCGATATTTTTTTGTTGTTTCGTTGTTGGAGAACGCAGCTTGAGTTTAATGAAACTGCTTTATTAGTTAGCATCATTGTACATCAAATAGATATGTACTACATCATTGTAATTTTAGCATTTATATGCAACTCCAATATCGAATTTAAAGAGGCGTATCTGATGTTTCGGTGTTCACCACAGATAACAACGGATGTTCCGGTACCACGTGTACAAAGTATATGGTGCACATTGCAAAAACTTTTCGAAATAAGGGGAGAGAGAGAAAGAGAGAGATTTTTCCGCAAGAGCTTCCCCTGCTTTTACTGCACTATGCAGCTCCTGGACGATCTGTGACCCCCATATTCGGTTCCCTTTTATCGTCGAGTTTGTTATGGCTTCGGAGAAGGAGAAGGCGGAAAACCTTGCCCGTTGTTGTCACACGGGGACTACTCCTTATGGTATTCGTGCGCGAAAGTGTTCCCAATGGGGATGAGTGGGTGATGAGAAATACACCGTGGTCTTGGTCAGTCAACTGATTGAGGTGTTACCAGAAGGAATAGAGGATGGTGATCATCTTGCTGATGATTTCGATATTATTAGAATCGTTGATGAAACCTTGTTTTTTGAGACAAACCCTTCGAAAAAAATCATTTGAGAGCTTCTTCAGATTCGGAGGCTGGGTGATTGAGTTTTTCATGCTCATTTTGATCTCATTTTCCACCTCAAGCCGTTCTAATTTCCTCGCTCTCACTCTCCAAATTGCTAGTTGCGTTTTGCCTCAAACTTAAGAAAAGATTTTTTTTCCTTTTCTTCTTTTGATGTTATTTTCTTCTCACTCTCCAAAGATTTTATAGCAGTACTCAATGAATAATATTGTTATTTTTTTCCACCACTTGCTAGTTGCTAGTTGCTAGTTGCGGTAAACACAAATCTTTGCAAGAGCAACCAACGGGTGATCGATATGGTTTACACTAATGTAACTCATTCTCAAGTTTGCTCTTGTGTGCAGCTATGAAGTGGCCGACAAGCGGCTCATCAATGCGTCGAAGAAGGCGATAAGCTCAAACCCATGTCACTCTCGACGTGACATATATCCGTACCCTTCCATCGAGCTCATGTCTAGCTTAAGAAGGTTGGCATGAAGAGCTTCACTTACTAAAGTGTTGCTATTCAATCTTCTCCACTTACTGAAGTGTTGGGGGCTCCGCTCAGTCTCGACCAACGTAGAAACTCTTTTTTTTCTTTCTTTTGATGAGCAACAGAAACTCTAACGCCGGTCATTGCGAGCTCCGCCCCGCTAATCGCCATGGCTGTTCCTCTCCGGTTTGAGATGCGAACAAAACGATTCGAAGACACCTGATCAGTAGCATGATAAAGTTTGACAGACCAGCAGTGAGAGGAAAGAACATTTTAGTCGATTGTTGAGAAGTAATAAATCCGTTATTTTAAAAAAAGATGACAACATACTCAGTCTTGGAAGATGCTCATAGGGGTATGGTGTGTGTATATGCGTTCATAGGGATAAGTAGTGTGCAATGGCAAAGAAAAAAAAAAGAGAGGATGACGCCGTCCCAACATTCAATTTGTTGTAGAACGAGTGACCGACCAGCTTGTTAATGGGCCAGCCACACAGTCGGACGTACGGTACATCCCAAACGTAGACCAATTATTAAGCATTTCCGTTATTGAAAGCAGTAGAAATGGAGCTAACAAGAAATCACTCGAGGATTTCCTGAACGATCCGCTTCAGCGACCATTCTTGGGTAAGAATATCAGTGTGTGTAGCCCCAGGAAGCTTGATCGACTTGTACTGCTCTGTCTGTCCTGGCTGCCGCCTCATCTCCTCATCGAACGCCAACATGCTGACCAAGTTGATGGTCTCATCTCCGTCACCGTACAACACCTGCGGCTCCTCGTCGAAGTCGCCCTCCCAATACACCAGCTGCTCCGTCGTGTTGACGCCCACTCCGTTGATGCACGTGACGGGCACCATGGGCGCCTCGGAGCAGCTCATCCTCGGGACCGACCGCCGCCTGAACGGCTCGACGGCGTCGGCGGCGTCGAGGTCCACGAGGAGGTCCGCCACGTCGCGCGCGGTGTAGTTCCGGCGCCTGGTGACCACCAGCGGCGCGTTGTCCCCGAACACCGCCGCGGACGGGAAGGAAGCGATGGCGGCCTCGAGGCTCCGCCACATCGGCCGCAGCGACAGCGGGGTCGTGGCCGGGACGTAGGGCACGACGGAGCCGGACGCGAAGTTCTTGACGGACTGCACGAATCCGGATGCCGGGAGCGGCCCGACGAGGACGAGGCGCTTGATGTACCTGTCGCGCCACGCCGGCGGCGCGGCGCGCGCGAACTGGAGCACCACCGCCCCGCCGAGGCTGTGGCCGAAGAGGATGGCCTTGCGCCCCTGCTGCTTGCGGCACGCGTCCTCGACCAGCGCCGTGAGCTGCCGGAAGTAGCGGGCGTAGACCCTCGACGGCTGGCCGGGGATCGGCGGCGCGTGGCGGAAATCGTACGGGGCGCCGAACAGGGTGTCGCCGTCGCGGTAGCCGAGGCGTTCCAGCTCGTGCCGGAGGGGTTGAAGGCACCAGTCCCTGTAATGGCAGGCACAGCACAGCTATCAGCCTATCAGTCGGTGCGCTTCGACTGGGTTTTAATCAGCGGATCGGAGAAGAGAGTGCACGTACGAGCGTTGTGGGCGCTTCAGGAACCCCGTCGAGGAGCCGAAGTTTGGCACGCGGATCTCGATGCCGGGGAGGTTCCCGTATTCGTTGGCGGCGGGGTCGTAGACGAGGCGCATCTGTTCCATGAAGCACGGCATGTAAGCTGGCGTGTCGGACAAGTTCAGCCACAGCTCGAACCAGCCCTTCCCCTTCATGGTGCCGCATTGTGGCTCCGACGGCCGGTACACGTCAGTGAGCCGCGCTTCCAGCTCGCTGCAGCTCGCCCCGGGCACCAGCACGATCGGGTGGCGAGACTCTTCGCCGACGGCATCGTCGTTGGTCGCGACGGGGAGGTAATACTCACGGAGAGCGGTGGGAAGCAGGAGCAGCAGCAGCGCCGGCAGGAAACGCAGGAACGGGGCGGCCATGGCTGTCCTCGTTCCTTCGTCTATTCTTCTCGATCAGATTGTTGTTCGTCCACCGGGCTTTAAATAGCACGTTTGCCTCCCTCAAGTGCCCCCTTCCAAGGAGCGGAACGGTAAATCCATCGTGGCCTTCGTGTGGCGTCTCCCTACATCACTTAACGCAAACCGTGAACTAATGACTTGGATTATCCATAACCTAGAGTTCAGAACTAAATTTGGGTCACATTTCATACATTTGATTAATTTATTTACTGTTAGTACTGCGATTTCCTCATTAATTTGCATTTCATATATGATGTATGTTATAATATATAAACCTCAAATGCTACGACTGCATCGGAGGTTGGGCTATTCTCTGGCCATCCTAGATGACGATCTGTTGACTTCCGTTACGTTTGATTCTGTAGGAGAGTAAGGGAGGCCGCTTGACCTTTCCGCAGACACTACCGGAAAATCGGCTTTTTCCCGAGTGCCTGCTTCTTTGCCGAGTGCGTTTATATCGGGCACTCGGCAAAGAACCTCTTTGCCGAGTGTCACTAGGTAGACATTTGGCAAAATAGCCAAAAGACACTCGGCAAAATTGGGCACTCGGCAAAATACATCACGTGCCCACCATCACGAGCGACGCCCGTTGCGACTAGCCCCCGGCCATCAGGGCTTTGTTGAGTGTCTCTGTGAAACACTTGGCAAATAGCATACCTTTGCCGAGTGTTTTCCTGGCCACTTGGCAAATGTGGCTCTTTGCCGAGTGTTTTTTCACGATACTCGGCAAACTGATTTTTTTCCTCTTCCCTGCCCTCCAAACTTTTTCTCCTCTTTACGTACACTGCATGGTACTTCATGTTCAAATTTGATATATTTTCGGGCCAGTTTGCTATTTTTAATTAGTTTGTTTTTTAAAGGTATTTTCTCGTATAAGTCAAATTTGAACTACAAGTGAGTAAAATAATGGTATAAAATGAGTTAAAAAATGATATTCATGATATTGAGTCTATTGTGAGCCTCAATATTGTTTTGCCGATACATGAGTATCGAATGTGTGACAGAAAAATTTTAAAATTCTATAAAATGCAAAAAAAAGTAAAAAATTCATGAAATTTGTCACGATGTCATGATATCATACATGAAAGTTGTGATAAATAGTTGAGAAGGTTTTGCACAAGTTGTCACGTACGTTGCTTACAAAATGGAGAATCTTCGAAGAAGATCCATAGAGTTTCGAATGGGGCATGGTCGAATTTTAATTTGACTTCAAAACGTTCTGTATAGGCAATAGATCATATCAATCGTGTCATGTCAAAATTTGGTTGTTTTTCGAATTTCTTTTGATAGTCTAATTTTTTTTTGAAACTACACATGTTTAATGTTTGTCGAGTGAAACTGCTCCTTTGCCGAGTGCCCCAGAAAGGCAATTAGAAAATGGCTCTTTACTGAGTGTTCGGATATGGGCACTCGGCAAAGGGTTCAAATGGGCACCTAACTTTGCACAGCGCACGCGCCGTGCAGTCGCCTCGCCCACTCTTCTTTCCTTATCGTCACCCTCCGTCGTCTCCTGCCGCCGCTGCCCATGCCCTCGCCCCGGCGCCATCCCCGCCGCCCCCGGGAATGCCACGCCCCGGCGCCGCCCCTGCCCTGGCGCCGCCCTGCCCCGGCGCCTGGCTTCAGCGCCTGGCGTCCCTCTAGTGTTCGTGACCATTGGAGTTGGAAACCCCAAGGTATGAAAGTTTTGGCGATTGGATAAGAATCATGAATATGACCAATACTCTTTGTAAGATATTATAGATCACAAACAAAGCAAGCTCCAACTATTGGTGGTGTGCGCCAACATACCATAAAACTCACGACAAGGATAATTGGTTGCCTTCATCAACACAAGAAGTCACGGAGAAGAGATGGATCAAGGATAAGGACTTGCTAGATCCAAGCAAGTGTGGCTTGGTTAGATGTTAGCTTGAGTCCATAGGAGAAACCAAACTATCAAGAGGGTTCGAGGAGTTTCTCTTAGTGCACACTGGTCGTAGAGATCATAGGATGCATGGTGAGTCCCTTAGGGGCTAGGGTTGCAAAAGAGGAGCAAAGGAACCATGGAAGAAGGTGTTGGAAGCGATGATCATGGAGAAGGTCAAATTCCAGGAGAAGCGAAGTCATTGCATGATGCGGTGCCAGTCACCGCATCATGCAGTGGTCACGGTATGCTTTCCAAAGAAGGAGGATTTCCTGAACGACACAAGAGTTAAAGCCACCGTATGATATGGTGGGGGTCACCGTATGATACGGTGATACCTGAAGCAGGAAGTCCAGAGAAGGAGTTGCCTCTGGCACTTGGTCAGTCAGTCACCGTATGATATGGTGCATAGGATTACCGTATGATATTGTGGATCCTACGGTGACTATGCTTTGTGGAAACTTTGGAGCAACGGCTAGTTTCGGGTTGGAGGCCTATTTATAGTCGGTTGCTTAACCCTTTGAGGTGCTCTTGGACACAGGAAAGAGGGGAGGTGCTGCCAAGAAGTCAAGTGAAGGAAGAAAGAAGCATTTGGACTGATCCTAATGCTTGGGAGAGTAACAAGTTGCATCCTTTGATCTCTAGGCTAGTGTGAGGTTGAGAGAGTCTTCTAGGCTATTAATTTTAGTCTATGGCAAGGCCTAGACTAGTTAGGCGTCGGTGTTGAGCTTGCCAAAAAGAGTGTGGAAGCCAACACAAGTTTGTATACAGTCTTTGAGTTTCCCGTGCGAAAGAAGCATCACTAGTGGAGCGCCATTTGGTCCGCATCACATGTGGAGCCTTACCTCTAGAAGAGTACCCGGGAATGCCCGGCGGGATGTGCCCACGACTTCACTCGGAGGGTTTAGTGTGCTCTAGGAGGTATCTCCCTTGAGCAGAGGGACGGGGTCGAGACTCATACAGGAGCGACCCAATGTGGAGCAGGGGAAGGCGCCACCCTTCTTATATGACGGGAAAACATTATGAGCACTTTCTATTCCTTCTTCTTTACTACTCACATTTACTTACTATGCCATATATGATTGCTTGTAGTATTCGAGTTGTTTATTATTTTGCTTGTGCGTTTTTCTTTATTCCTAGTTGCTTCACTAGAATTGCTAGTTTGCCTCGTGCTTGTGCTTACTTGTAGTAGCCTACCTCATTGCCCTAGGGCGCGATTGGTTACGCGCATCTGGGAGAACCAGGCCCGCGAGATGCAAGGTGGCCATGTTTGGATGCCTGCATGGCCTAGTGGGCCTGGCCCGGCGGGTGCAAGACCCCTCCCGCAGCCTGGCTCCCGGGGTGCGGATATTTTGGTCGTATCTCCAGATCCAGGCTCGCGAGGTGCGAGCGCGAGCGCCGCCGCGTGCAGGCGGGAAGCGAAGCGCGTGCAGGCGGGAAGGGCTAGGGTCACCGCCCCCTTTCGCGCCATTCGCCGGAAATCTGGAGCAGCGCGCGCGGGACGACGAGGCGCGAACGGTGCGCGCGCGCGAAGAGCTAGTAGAGGTTTCCCAGCCCTTTTCGCCGCCAATAAATCCTCCAGGCCGTCCCCCCGCGCCCTTCACTCGCCATTGCTCTTCCTCATCCGGAGGTGAACTCGAGTTCTTCTCCTCTCCCTCACTGCTCTCCTCTGTTTGATGGCTTGGATCCGTCGTCCTGACCTCTCCCCTCCCCTCTGTTCTTTGTTTTGCAGGATCTAGATCTTGGGCCTTTGTGATTTGCATAGGAGCTAGTAGATCTTGGCAAATCTGTGGAGCCCGGTAAGTGATTCGTTTTCCCCCTTTCGATTCCCTTCGCTTTGATTCGATTTTGTTAAGGTTGTGGCCTCATATGGCGTGATGTATGCTTGTTTGATGTGTGCAGGTCCTGAGTTCCTCTCCTCTCCCCTTTCGATTCTCTGTGTTGGTTTCCTTCGGTGAAGGTAACACCGAATGTACCCTTGCCCCCCTATTTTCTCTGTTGTTGTTGCTTGTTGGTGTGATGAATATGAAGTCGGTGATGATCTGAGCTTATTAGCCCATGCCTGTGATATAATACTCGTTGTTTGGTGCTTTAATCTGAGCATATTTGCCCATGCCAATGATAGTTCTTGCTGCTGTTGCTTTAATCTGAGCATATGTGCCCATGCCTGTGATATATTACTTGCTGTTTGTATAAATGTGAGCATATTGCCCATGCCAATGATAGTTCTTGTTGTTGTTGTTGTTGTGATTTGAGCATATGTGTCCATGCCTGTGATACACTTTTGTAGCTAGTAACTAAATCTGAGCATTCATCTGAGCTGCTATTATTTGTTCTGTTCATTTGCATAGATGTCTGAAGAAGAGAAGAGAAAAATGCTCATCATGCAGGCTGCTGCCCTAGTCACTACTATGTGTGCATTCATGTTTTCTAGGTTGACTGCATATGCTGAACAGTCACGGCCTAGGATCAGTTATGCCCCAATGAGTGTAATGGATGAAGAAAGGCAAAAGATCTTAAATAAAATTTACAACTGTGATGATGTGCAGTGTGTTAACATGCTTAGAATGAGGAGAGCACCCTTTTTCCATCTTTGTAACCTGCTTAGGGAGAGGAACCTGCTTAGAGACAGCATACATAGTTGTGTAGAGGAGCAAGTTGCCATGTTTTTGCATGTTGTTGGCCACAACCAGCGTTTTAGGGTCGTACACAACTATTGGAGGCGTTCTGTTGAGACTATCAGCAGACATTTTAAGGAGGTTTTGTATGCTATTGGGGAACTAAGATCTGAGATGATTAAGGCTCCCTCTAATGTCACACCACTTAAGATCAGGAACAGCCACAGATGGTTTCCATATTTTAAGGTAACATAGGTCATAATCAGTAGATAATGTTGCATCCATGATTTAGACAAACTGTGACTGATGCTTGCATCATGTAGGATTGTGTTGGTGCAATTGATGGAACACACATTTATGCTAGAGTACCAGCAAAGATGCAAGCTGCATTTAGGGGGAGGAAGCATTATCCAACTCAAAATGTCTTAGCTGCTGTGGATTTTGATTTGCACTTTACCTATGTATTGGCTGGTTGGGAGGGTTCAGCACATGATGCAACAATTCTAGCTGATGCACTAGAAAGGCCTGATGGGTTAGTAGTGCCTGAAGGTAATGAAATTAATTAGGAACCTACATTAACTGGTACATTCTATGTAGTAGATGCACTAGCTAATACAACTTTATACTTGTTTTAGGGAAATTCTACCTAGTAGATGCTGGATATGCATGTCGCCCAGGATTCCTTCCTCCATACAGGGGCACTAGATACCATCTTAATGAATATGGGGGTAGAAATTATCCAACAAATGCAAGGGAGCTGTTCAACTTGAGGCATTCAAGTTTGAGAGTTACTGTTGAGAGGGCTTTTGCAGCTTTAAAAAATAGATTTCGCATTATTGACAACAAACCTTTTCATCCATACAAGACACAAGTCAAGTTGGTGCTTGCATGTTGCATTTTACATAATTGGATACTTGATCATGGTGTAGATGAGGTTGTTCCACTTGAGTCAACTTGGGAGCCAAACAACAATGCACCCCTTGGCCATGGGGTTGACATTGCTGACAATGCTGGTTGGGCTACAATGAGAGATGAGTGTGCACATGAGATGTGGGCAAATAGGGGTCATTCTCACACCTAGTTGCATGTATCTTTTTCTGTTACTATGTATCTTTTTCTTCTGTTTGTATGAGAACCTATTTGCTGGACATGTTGTATTTTGGTTAATGCAATGATGAATTAGTTGCTGCTACTTGAGGCTATGGGCAATATGCAATGATCATTTGATTTATAATATCTTATTTGAGGCTGTGGGCAATATGCAATGATCATTTGATTTATAATATCTTATTTGAGGCTGTGGGCAATATGCAATGATGATTTCCTTTATAATATCTTATTTGAGGCTGTGGGCAATATGCAATGATGATTTCCTTTATAATATCTTATTTGAGGCTGTGGACATTATGCAATGATGATATGTTTTTTAATCTCTTACTTGAGGCTGTGGACATTATGCAATGATGATCTGTTTTTTAATCTCTTACTTGAGGCTGTGGACATTATGCAATGATGATCTATTTTTCTAACTTTTAGCTGAGGCATTAGGACATGTTGCAATGATGTTTTTATTTCTTTCATCCTGACTCTTCCTTCTAAGTGGGGCTGGTGATACTTGGCATTAGGACATGGCTGGTGTGCATGATCTTGACTTTGTTGGTGAGGAGCCTGCTGTCCCAGCTGGTGCACAGGCTGTTGTAGTGCCTGATGGTGCTCCAGCTGCAGCTGCCGTTGGACAGCAGGCTAGGCAGTCCATGAGGTGGACTAATGTGATGTCAGGGTTGGTGCTTCGCCGCTTCTGCCAGTTGATCTCCTCAGGGGTCAGAACTGACAAAGGTTTCAAGGAGGTTCACCTGAACCAAGTTGCAAGGGACCTTCATGAGTTCACTGGGAATGAGGTGACTGGCACCCAAGTGTACAATCATCTCCGCAAGTGGAGGCAGAGGTGGATTAGGGTGACCAAGCTGAGGGAACTTAGTGGTGCTTTGTGGGATGAGGACAACTTCATGATCACCTTAGAGGAGGAGCACTACAAGGGCCATGTCAAGGTGTGTTTATCATGAACATGTTTTTTGTTTATCATCATTACAGCCTTACACATGTATTTGCACTAACACTTGCATCTATATTGTTTTCAGGCTCACCCTAAGGATGCTGAGCTCCTTAACAAGCCCATTGAGAACTACCAGCAGATGGAGGTGATATTTGGCAATGGACATGCCACAGGCAAGTTTGCCATGGGATCTAATGAGCCTTTAGGGTGCCCATCTGACTTTGCTGAGAGCACTGTCAAGACTGAGGAAACCAAGCTGTTTGGGGAGACTTCCAAGCCTCAGTGTACACAGGAGGCTGCTGCTGGTGGTAGTGGTTCTGGTAACAACAAGAGGAAGAGGTGCATGATCTCTGAGGAAGATATGAATGCCATGAGTGGCATGACTGCTGCAGTCAACAATGTTGCTGATGCCATTCGTTCGACCAGGGTTGAGGACTCCCATCCTGGCTTGTATGATGCAGTCATGTTTATGCCAGGCTTCACAGAGGAAGCTTTGATTGTTGCCTACTCTCACCTGCTTGACAATAGGGCTCATGGCAATGCCTTTGTGGGCATGACTGATGCTCACCGTGTGCTGTGGCTGAGAACCTTCTTGGCCAAGCACTACTATGCTTGAGCATGATCATGCTTGCTGGTTGATCCATCTTTTGTGCTGTCAGCCAACAGTTAGCTGCTTTGCTGGTTGGAGGGTACTCCTTTTGCTGGCTTCTTTTGTGGATTGAAGATGATCCTTTCCTGTTGGATTGGGATTCTTTCTCTCCTGGTGGCTTGGGCAGTGAGGGTGATGGTCTTCTGGTGCCTCCTTGTGCATATCATCACCTCCTGACTTTACTTGTGCAGTTGATCTGATCCTGCATTCTTTTGTGCAGCTAACACCTCTAGCCTCTGGCTGACCTTAGCTTTTAGTTGCTACTATGCTAGATTCTAGAACTCATTATCTATATTTGTAACTCCATTGTGAGTTATTGCCTGTGCATGAGACACTATTGGATCAACCATGCTGATGGTTTACATATTTATGCTGAGCTTATGTCCTTATGCCAATGATGTTTTTCTTTTACTTGTTTCTGGGCATATGTCCGTTGCCAATGATTTACATTTGTGTGCTGTTACTTGTCTGAGCATATGTCCGTGGCCAATGATTTTTATTTCTGTCTGTCACTTATATCTGAGCATATGTCCATGGCCAATGATCTTCTTTTGTTTGTCATTTATACCTGAGCATATGTCAATGGTCAATGATCTTTTTGTTGGTATGTCTCTTGCAACTGAGCATATGTTTGTTCATCTTACTAATTCTCTCTAAATTTGCTAATGTTTGTTCTGTTAGTCAGCTATGACTTGGTATGTCGTTCATCATGGACGCCAAACAGGAGTGTTCTCCAATTGGAAGGAATGTCATGCGCAAGTCCATGGATACGCGGGTGCGTGCTATGAAAAGTTCAAGTTAAAAGAGGATGCTTTGGCGGCATTTCATGGTCAGGGTCAGGAAAAATTGTTACATCCTAGTTTATGGAAAGATGTATTAATTTGTGCTCAGGCTGTAGTTATTGCTTTGTTACTTTGGATCATTTTCTGTTATGTGTGATCAGTTATGTATGTAACTTGGGTGGTAACCTCACCACTTCATGCATGAGGTGACTCCACCAAACTTTATCCTGGCAACCAATCACATGAACTTGCATCTCGGATTCATATTTTCCCATGCAACCTGTAAACCAATCACTATCTCCATTGAGCCTGGCCGGCTGCATACATGAACCAAACATGGCTGTGTTGCATCTCCAGAACCTGGCTGCTGGGAGCCTGGCTCCCTAATGCGATGCAGGCTGGGCAGATACGAGAACCAATCAGGCCCCTAATGACTCTACTTAGTGTGCCTAGTTATAATATCATCTTGCCTCTAGTTTGCTTGAGCTAGCTAGTAGTGTTTTACCGTTTATCTTGTGCTAGCTAGTGAACCTACCTCTTTCCAGTGTAGTGTGAATCTTGCCATCCTTATTACTAGTATCCTAGGTCAAGGTCTCTCCTTAGTGTGCCTTATATCTTGTCACTAGAACTACTTGCTACGAGTTGTGTGGATGGACATGATAGGAAAAAGATTCTAGTGTGCACCGATTCACACCCCTCTCTCGGTCACACGATCCTTACAGTCCAGCCCCGGTCCCCACCAGCCCCTCCGCGTCGCCGCCCCGGTCCCCCTCCGTCCAGGTCGAGCTCACCGTGTCTTTTTTATTTCTGTTTTTGTGTATGTGCAATATTGTGATAGAAGTAGCTATGATTTACAGGGGAGGTTCTGCCAAAACTTACAATCAACACTATTATGTTCTTTTTGTGCAGGGAGAGGCTGTTGCACCGTCCTCGACTCGTCACTTTGTAGGACAGCAAGGTGAGACATAAAAGACCCCCCTTTTCCATTCATGTTTGTAGGCCACGCGTAACCTAGTTAGGCGTCCCCCTTTTGAAAGAGATGCGGTTGGAAATATGCAGCAGATCTTTGCATATCTATAACCGTATCTTTTTCAAATTATCCACGTTTTATGAACAACCCGAGGATGTGTAGATGATTTAGTTTCCATGCTCTACTCCGATCCGAGACAGAGTTTCGGCATCATCTCCTAGTTGTTCTTCGGATACACAATCTCCTTGTCAGGACGTGTATTTGGAGGACAGTGGGGAGGTGCTGCCAAAATTCTGTGTCGGGTAGGAGTAGAGAATGAAAACTAACCTCATCTACACGTCCTCGGTTGGGATTAGGACCTATCTTCACCTATTAGACTGTATAAATATTCGGTAGATGCGATTGATTTTTCTATTACTCGGTGATATGTTAGAGGATGGATGACCATGAGTGGATCTACACGGGCCGCCCAAGTCAGAATTCGTTGACCAATGAATGGATTATAAAGATTGAAGTTTTCTTGAACCAAGCATAGGTCATGGGTAAACATCTCCTCAAGAATGGATTCACGGAGAACTATACACGGTGGACCTACCATGGTGAGGCCGATCATGTGAGAGACGAGGTCGTGAGACAACGAATCAACACCTTTGATGCTGATGCAGGGGTAGGAGACATGTTAAATGACTATCACGAGGGCCAGAGCCAACTGCAAAGGCGTATTATCAAATGTTATCTGCGGCATAGCAACCCCTTCATGCGCCTAATGGCTGTAAAGTCCCAGTTTATCCTGAGTCGAGGCGCTTTCGATGTTATGTTGATAGTCATTGGCAGCCTACTCCAGAAGGTCACATTCTGATAAAGAGAATGTATAAGGCACAGAAATCACTTCGTGCACTTAAGATACCATATGAGCAGATACATGCGTGTCCGAATAGATGCATCTTATTCAGGAAAGAGCATGTGGAAGCAAAGTACTGTCCAAAGTGTGGATCCTCTATGTTCATGGAGGTAGACGCTGGTGATGGTCATAAGAGGCAGCTTGCCTTCCCTGTGAAAATCCTAAGGTACCTTCTATTCATACCGAAGATCCTGTGGCTTTACATGACTGAGAAATCCGAGAAACAGATGGCATGGCACAAAAATGGAGTTCGATACAATCCCGATAAGTTTGTAGATCCATTCAATGGTGAATCTTGGACACATTTTGATGTAATTCATCGTGACAAAGCTCGGAAGCGTAATGTACGTGTGGCATTGGCAACAGATGGTTTCAATCCTTATGGAATGGGTGCTACACCGAAGAGTTGTTGGCCCGAGTTTGTTGTACCCCTCAATCTCCCCTGCGGCGTCCTCTTTCAACGACAGAACATATTCCTGTCGTTGATAATTCCTCAACACCCGGGGAATAATATGAGTGTGTGGATGGAGCCTCTGATTGATGATTTGATCCGTGCTTGGGAGGAAGGGGTATGAACATACGATCGAGCTACAAGGACAAACTTCAAAATGTATGTTTGGTACCACTACTCTCTACATGAGTACCAGGCACTCGGCAAACCTGCCGTCATCCGTCAACCCTCCGTCGGCCTTCAGTTTTTTTGCTGAGTGGCGTCCTTGCACTCAAATACTTTGCCGAGTGCCCGATAGAAAACACTCGGCAAAGATCGCTTTGCTGAGTATTTTTTTTCATGTGGCCTTTGCCGAGTGCCTGTGCTGTTTCCCGTAGTGTGAGGTGCATTCCTACTACATGGAAGGAAACAATGTGCAGTAGTACCCCTCAACCTTTTTTTTTGAGTTAAGTGCACCGGCGGTCCATCAATTATTTCAGGTGTGTCATCTAGGTCCACGAACTTTCAAAACGCACATCCAGGTCTCTAAACTATCAAAATCGTTCACCCGAGGTCTATTGGCCTGTTTTGGTTTTTGAAAAAAGCAAGAAGACCCCTGAGTTTTCTATTTTTCTCGCACACGAGGCCTCAACCCTAGCAGCTCGCTTAGTAGCATGCACGAGCACATTATCGCCACCGTGACGGATGTCAATAGCTCCTCACCAAGGAAGTTCACGAGGTGAGTGACCAGCACCGAGCTGTCCAGGATGGCATGCGCACCGACTAGCTTCTCGGCGTGCCTCGCGAGCAGCGCAATGGCATCCTAAGACTCTGTTTTTTAATTGATGTTCCACCTAGTCAGTGTGTAAGCTTCATGACCATTGGAGCTAGGGAAACCCCAAGGTATGAATGTTTTGGTGATAGGATGAGAACCATGAATGTGACTAACACTCTTTGTGAGATCTTATAGGTCACATAGAAAGAAAGCTCCGTCTGTTGGTGGTGAACGCCAACACACCATGAACTGAATGAAAAGGATGATTGGTTGCCTTCATTGACACAAGAACGAACTTGATGGAGTCGCGGAAAAGATATGGATCAAGGCTAAGGACATGCTAGATCCAAGCGAGTGTTGCTTGGTTAGATGTTAGCTTGAGTCCATAGGAAAAACCGGACTATCAAGAGGGTTCGAGGTGGTTCTCTTAGTGCACACTAGTTATAGAGGTCATTGGATGCATGGTGAGTCTCTCAGGGGCTAGGGTGGCAGAAAAGGGTTGAAGGAACCAAGAAAATCAAGTTTTTGAAGAAAGGATCAAGAAGAAGATCGAAGCTGCGAAGTCAGAAGAGACCGGACAGTACGGTCAAGGAGACCGTACAATACGGTCTACAGTGGGAATCCAAACAGAAGAGCTGAAGTTTCTTGAAGTGGAGAAATAGAGACCGGACAGTTGACCGGACAGTACGGTCCTAGGGACCGGACGGTAAGGTCTCTATTGAGTTTTCCAGACAGAGAAGCTGAAGTTTCTGGAAGTTGAGGAAATGAAGACCGGACAGTTGACCGGACGGTACGGTCAGGGACCGGACGGTACGGTCTTACTGGTGAGGAGAAGGAGAAGCCTCTGTTGGCTGAAGAAGAAGTGGAGACCGGACAGTACGGTCTTGGAGACCGTACAATACGGTCTGCTTTGAGATGAGGAGCAGCACTCCTTGGACGCCGGTCTGGTGAAGACCGGACAGTACGGTCTAATGGAGACCGGACAGTACGGTCTATTGTACGGTCATCACGCAGACTGGGCACTTTTGGACAACGGCTAGTTTGAGGTTGGTGGCCTATATATAGCCGGTTGTTTACCTCTTTGAGGTGCTCTTGGACCCAGGAAAGAGGGGAGGTGCTGCCAAGAAGCCAAGAGGGAGAAGTGTGAAGCACTTGAGAAGGATTTGGAGAGATCCTAGTGCTTGAGAGAGTAACAAGTTGCATCTTTTGATCTCTAGGCTAGTGTGTGCTTGAGAGAGTCATCTAGGGCTGTTACTCTTGGTCTATGGCAAGGCCTAGACCGGTTAGGCGTCGGTGTTGAGCTGTCCAAGGAGATTGTGGAAGTCGACACAAGTTTGTACACGGTCTTGGAGCTTCCCGTGCGAAAGAAGCATCACTAGTGGAGCGCCCTTTGGCACGCATCAAGTGCGGAGCCTTACCTCCGGAAGAGTACCCGGGAGAGAGCCCGGCGGGACGTGCCCGCGACTTCACTCGGAGGGTGAAGTGTGCTCTAGGAGGGATCGCCATCGAGCGGAGGGACGGGGTCGAGACTCCGGCGGGAGTGACCCAACGTGGAGTAGGGGAAGGCGCCATCCTTCCGAGACCACGGAAAAAATCATGAGCATTCTCTATCCCTTCTCCTTTACTACATGCATTTACTTATCGCTCTATACATGATTGCTTGTAGTATTTGAGTTGTGCCTATATCTTGCTTGTGTGCTTACCTTGGTGCCTACTAGCTTCATTAGTATTGCTTGTTTGCCTTGCTCGTGTGCTTACTTGTCGTAGCCTAGATAGTAGCTCTAAGGACTCTACTTAGTGTGCCTAGTATCTTTGGTTGCCTTGTCTCTAGTTATCTAGTTGCCTTGCTTTGCCTAGCTTAAGTCTTCCGCTATCTTTATATCTTGTGCTAGGTTGCTAGTGTGGTGTGCTTGTGTTATCTATATCCACTAGCTACATAGGTTAAGGATACTCCTTAGTGTGCTTTACTTTGTAGTAGAACTAATCGCTAGGAGTTGCTTGGGTGTTAGTGTTTGGAAATAGATTCTAGAGTGCACCGATTCACCCCCCCCTCTCGTTCACACGATCCATACACAGTGGAGCTCCCATCGTTCGACGGACGACTGCCGCTGGGCGGTGCACTCGCTGACAAGCGGCAGTAGGAGCAAGATGGGGGAGTAGGGGTCGTGTGACAGAAGAATGGGAAACTCAAGGGTCTTATTGTATTTTTGTAAAACCAAGACTGACCAACAGACCTCGGGTGAACGGTTTTGATAGTTTGAGAACCTAGATGTGCGTTTTGAAAGTTCGTGGACCTAGATGACACACCTAAAATAGTTTGAGGACCGCTGGTGCATTTCACTCTTTTTTTGTGAAGAAACCCTCAAGTGCTCCCTTCAAGGAGCGGAACTGTAAATCCATCCGCCAGTGGCCTTTGGGCTTTGCCTGGTGTGGCGTCTCCTTACATCACTTAACGCAAACCGTGAACTAATGACTTGGATTATCCATAACCTAGAGTTCAGAACTAAATTTGGGGCACATTTCATACATTTGATTAATTTATTTACTGTTAGTACTGCGATTTCCTCATTAATTTGCATTTGATATATTATCTAAGTTATAATAATATACACCTCAAATGCTACAACTGCCATTCACATGGTCGCACCGGAGGTTGGCTATTCTCTGGCTATCCGATGACGATCTGTTGACTTCCGTTACGTTTGATTCTATAGGAGAGCGAGGGAGGCCATGACTGAGCTGTTCCAACTGATGAGCTTTGCTCGGTGACGGCCCAGGCTGGCCCTGCTGTGGCTCCGCCAGTGGCTCCGTCTGCTAATACAGCTAAGTTGTACTAAGCAGATTAGTGTCACCATGTTAGATCGTATATTCGGCATATCTCACATGCAGATCTGCATGTGACAACACATGGTGCTTGTGGCAAGCAAAACATTTGTGTCCGTTTACAATATAGATGGATCTCGATTTTGTCCTAGTTCTTTTTTCAGCGAGTCACAAGGATCATACATTTTTTTTTAGAATCTCAACTCTGTTGTTTAGAATCGCATGTGGCCTGGAGATCTCACCTCCCTGCAAGTTGTTCCATCCTTTCAATCCGGGATCAAGTTGATTTTATCAACAAAATTAAATCAGTTATGTCTGCATGCGCTTTTATTTTGGAAAAATTCCAAATTACTCCCCTCAAGTATAGTCGAAGTCTACATAACCCCCTAAACTTCGGTTCATTTCACCCCGTAAACTATGTCACTTGGTTTAATTTACCCCCTAATGCAATTTGACTTTTTTAATTCTCCATGCACAAATTGAATTTTAATTTAAAATTTTGCATGGATGTAGTGAATATCAAAATGTATGTCAGAAAAATATATCATGAATTTTTCTTCGTCATTCTCAATATAATTTTGTATCCCAAGGATTACTTAATTATTAAATATCTCAGCCCATCAAAATAATGTAAAAAAGTATTTTATGTTTTAATAACATGAGTGATCTTCTCCCCAGCACTTTAATTTTATCGCCACACACGCGCTTTCTATTTACTTACACGGAAGCGACCGGTGGTACTACTTGCTACGAGTTGTGTGGATTTTAGAGTTCACCGATTCACCTCCCCCCCCTCTCGGTTACACGATCCTTACAGTCCCGCCTGCCCCTCCACATCGCCGCCCTCGCTCCCCCTCCGTCCAGGTCGAGCTCATCGTGTCTTTTTTATTTCTGTTTTTGTCGTATATATGAAATGCTTATGTGCAATGGCTATTTTAGAAGATGCACCATTTTTGGACCGGTAGTTAATTGAATAAACATGTACGTAGGTTGAAACTTGATCGGTAATTGTGAAATGCTTGCAAATGAGGAATTCGAAAATAGAAATTGTGTATGTCATTGTAAAACGCTTCTATGTTGATGTCATTTACGATTGAGGATGGATAACAATATGAAATGCTTGAAATACACATTGTATGTGCAATTAATATTGTGATAGAAGTAGCTATGATTTGCAAGGGAGGTGCTCCCAAAATTTACAATTGACACTATGATGTTCTTTTTTTGCAGGGAGATGCTGTTGCACCGTCCTCGACCCGTCACTTTGTAGGAGAGCAATGTGAGACATAAAAGACCCCCTTTTTCCATTCATGTTTGTAGGTCACGCGTAACCTAGTTAGGTGTCTCCCGTTCGAAAGAGATACGGTTGGAAATATGCAGATCTTTGCATATCTATAACCGTATCTGTTTCAAATTGTCCATGTTTTATGGACAGCCTGAGGATGTGTAGATCGGTTAGTTTCCATGCTCTACTCTGATCAGACAGAGTTTCGGCATCATCTCCCAGTTGTTCTCCGGATACATAATCTCCTTGTCAGGACGTGTATTGGAGAATAGCGGGGAGGTACTGCCGAAATTCTGTGTCGGGTAGGAGTAGAGCATGAAAACTAACCTCATCTACACATCCTCGGGTGGCCTTAGGACCTATCTTCACCTATTAGACTGTATAAATATTTGGTAGATGCGATCGATTTTTCTATTACTCGGTGATAGAGGATGGATGACCGTGAGTGGATGTACATGGGTCGCCCAAGTCAGAATTCGTTGACCAATGAATGGATTATAAAGGCTGAAGCTTTCTTGAACCAAGCATTTGCCAATGTTGAAGGGGCACCTCGGACTTTCTGTCCATGTAGAGCTTGTAAAAACCATAAAAGACAAACAAAGGAGGTCATGGGAAAACATCTCCTCTAGAATGGATTCACGGAGAACTATACAAGACGGACATACCATGGTGAGGCCGATCGTGTCAGAGACGACATTGTGAGACAACGAATCGAGACCTTTGATGCTGATGCGGGGGTAGGAGACATGTTAAATGACTATCATGAGGCGCACTTCAATGAAGGGCACAGGAAGGAGGAGCCAGATCCAACTGCAAAGGCGTATTACCAAATGTTATCTGCGGCATAGCAACCCCGTCACGCGCCTAATGGCTGTCAAGTCCCAGTTTAGCCTGAGTCAAGGCGCCTTCGATGTTATGTTGACAGTCATTGGCGGCCTACTCTTGAAGGTCACATTCTGATAAAGAGAATTTATGAGGCACAGAAACTACTTCGTGCACTTAAGATACCATATGAGCAGATACATACGTGTCCGAATGGATGCATCTCATTCGGGAAAGAGCATGCGGTCCCCGTGCCGTCCGAATGGATGCATCTCATTCAGGAAACTACTTAGTACTGTATGAAGTGTGGATCCTCTAGATTCATGGAGGTAGACGCTGGTGATGGTCATAAGAGGCAGCTCGCGGTCCCAGTGAAAATCCTAAGGTACGTTCTGTTCATACCGAAGATCTAGTGGCTTTACATGACCGAGAAATCCGTGAAATAGATGACATGACACAAAAAAGGAGTTCAATACAATCCAGATAAGTTTGTACATCCATCCAATGGTGAATGTTGGACACATTTTGATGGGATTCGTCGTGACAAAGCTCGGGAGGCTCGTAATGTACGTGTGGGACTGCCAACAGATGGGTTCAATCCTTATGGAATGGTGGCTACACTGAAGAGTTGTTGGCCCGTGTTCATTGTACCCCTCAATCTCCCCCGCGGCGTCCTCTTTCAATGACAGAACATATTGTTGTCGTTGATAATTCCTCAACACCCGGGGAATAATATGAGTGTGTGGATGGAGCCTCCGATTGATGATTTGGTCCGTGCTTGGGAGAAAGGGGTATGAACATACGATTGAGCTACAAGGACAAACTTCAAAATGTATGTTTAGTACCACTACTCTCTACTTGAGTACCGGTGTAACACCCCAGCCCGTTTGTAGCCTAGTAGTTGTGGTTTCGGCCCAAGAGGCCCAGAAGTGAAGTGGCTGTGGGAATAGTCCCACATGGCTTGTTTAGGTGGGTGAGGGTCAGCATATAACCCTTGTTGGTTCCAAGCATAGCACCTCCGGGTTAACCCTTTTACTCGAAGCGAGGACGAAAGTGTAAGAGGGGTGCTATGGGCATGCGCGTGCCCGCCCCGCGTGGGGGCTGGGCGGTAAGCGGATTTTGGACGCAGGGTGTTACATTTGGTATTCAGAGCCGACTCTTGCTGTACGTGCGCATGCGTGTCGTGCCCGTGGAGGGGACCTGGCATGGCCGTGCACCGAGGGAAGATTCTTGGGTATCCGCTTGCCGTGTATGCGGTGTGCTGCCGAGGGCGTCAGCCCTTAAGGGGGGGTGACTGTAACACCCCAGCCCGTTTGTAGCCTAGTAGTTGTGGTTTCGGCCCAAAAGGCCCAGAAGTGAAGTGGCTGTGGGAATAGTCCCACATGGCTTGTTTAGGTGGGTGAGGGTCAGCATATAACCCTTGTTGGTTCCAAGCATAGCACCTCCGTTAACCCTTTTACTCGAAGCGAGGACGAAAGTGTAAGAGGGGTGCTATAGGCATGCGCGTGCCCACCCCGCGTGGGGGCTGGGCGGTAAGCGGATTTTGGACGCAGGGTCTTACAACCAGGCACTCAGCAAACCTGCCGTCAGCCGTGAACCCTCCGTCGGCCTACTTTTCTTTGCTGAGTGGCATCCTTGCACTCGGCAAACACTTCGCCGAGTGCCCGATAGAAAAACGCTCGGCAAAGATCGCTTTGCCGAGTATTTTTTTACCGTGTGGCTTTTGCCGAGTGCCTGTGTTGTTTTCTGTAGTGAGAGGAGCATTCCTACTACATGGAGGGAAACAATGTGCAGTAGTACACGCCAAAAGGAAATAAAAGTTTGTGTAGGCTATCCCCTGTAGATTGCTGATGCTGTCTTCATGTAATTATTTTAGGTTTACCCTTGCCCAAAAGGATCACTAAGGCACAGACAGGTGGTTCGGAAAATATTCATCTTTCATCCCAACATTAAATTTGGTATTCTGGTTCAGATATTCAATTTAACCATTCGGTTTGTCATATATACTGCATAGCTTACACAGCAGGGTGCTGCAGAAGTCAAAATTACCTTTGCAGATTTTGATTTTCTTGTGGCACCTCAAGAGAAGTTTGATAGTAACTAAGGATAACTTTAGCCAATGCAATTGATAGCAGAGAAATATAGGTGCACAAGAAATATTTGATGTACATGTGCAGAAGCATCTTGGGCAATACAATCTAATCCTGATGTTATGAGATCAAATGCAGTTACATCTTCAACTGCAAGTTAGGACTGCATACAACCTCGGCCGTCCAATCCAGCAGGGAATGGTGAGCATTCATCGCTACAGTACCGAGACTACAATAAAACGCAACAGTGTTTTCTTACACAGTAAATCATTACAGTATTTGGGCTGCCCTGTGCCATCCGTTTGCCATCCAAAAGTTGCAACGTACTGCACAGGATCCGAGTCCACTCTTGATGGCCCAAAATTGAAAGTATAGAAAGTTCCACCCACGATATTAGCAAGCATAAATGCAAGCGATGTTTCCCCAAACATTTTCTTTGTCAATGAAAATTCCCGTCCATGATTTCTGGCCGTCCCGGATCCTGCGAGTCATACATTCACATCAATCAACTGGCCTAATTTTGTATCGATCCGTGGTGCTTGTGGCAAGCAAAATATTTGTGTCGGATCAGGGCAGCAGGATCGAGCGGACGGCCAGAATTCACCATTACCCGATCAAATCCGGTATGCGCTGGTGACGCCTTAGCTCCCCTCACACCTGACTCCCTATGTTGTTTTCTCTCCTCTTCACTTCTCCGAAGCGACGGTAGCAAGCGCACACGGCCTGCAGGTGGCGACTATATTGTATGTCCACTCGCTGGTGCGTGTGTCGCACGCGGCTTTGTCAACAAGTACTCCCGACCTGATGTGTCCTTATGGCAAGGACACGGCATGAGGCAAATGCCTGACACCAATTTTATCCTGTGGTTAAGTCATAAACTGTTATTGCCTACTCCCTCCGTTCTTTTTTTCTTGACGTTTCGGACAACCAAATTACACTAGCTACAAGTCAAATATTCCTGATTGAACGTCATCAAGTGAAAGGGGTCTTGGCCTAATGGTTAAGACATCCGAGTAACACCTCTCAGGTCCTGGGTTCGACTCCCTGTGGAAGCGAATTTCCAAGGATTTAAAGGCATTTGTGCTTTCAGTGGTAGGCGACGCTCCCGTCGACAGCGAAGCGCCAGCGGTGACTTCGTATCTCTAGATTTGCCGGCTTAGTCTTCGAAGGCTCATAGGGGTAGGGTTTGCGTACGTGTGTTCATAGGGGTGAGTGTGCGTGCGTTGTGAGGGTCTGAGTTGTACTGTGTAATCTCCAAAAAAAAATAAAAGGAAGGAGGGAGTAAATAATAAGTTGTATAAGTATGTTGTTTGTAAACTTAAGAATAATTCGATTGACATGTACTTGCGCTGTGAGACACCCCCTGGAGATAATACCGAATAAAAATTACAAGGAGATAATCGTATTGAGATATGCCGAATATACAATCTAACATGGTGACACTAATCTGCTTGAGCATCTCCAAGAGAGCCCCATAAACCTCTCTTAAATCAAAATATTATGATCCAATCAAAAAAAACCATCTCCAACAGGATCCCAAAACCACTCTCAGTTTTTTCATAGCCCCTAAACTCCCCTCATTTGTAGCTAGAAACAGAGGAAGAATTGGGGCTCTCATCTCTTCTTTTTGCTATGAAAATAAAGTGTTTTAATCTATTTTTAAGGGACTGTTGGACGAGGAGAGAATAATTGCCCCTCATAAATTTTGAATTGCTCCTAAAAACAAATTTATAGGACCAATTTTATGTGAGTCTCTTGGAGATGCTCGTACAACTTAGCTGTATTAGCAGACGGAGCAAAGCTCATCAGTTGGAACAGCCAAGTCAAATTGGCTCTGGTTTAGAGCATGACTCCGGATCCTGCGAGTCATACATTCACATCAATCAACTGGCCTAATTTTGTATCGACCCGTGGTGCTTGTGGCAAGCAAAATATTTGTGTCCGTTTACAATATAGATGGATCTCGATTTTGTCCTAGTTCTTTTTTCAGCGAGTCAAAAGCATCGTACAATTTTTTTAGAATCTCAACTCTGTTGTTTAGAATCGCATGTGGCCTGGAGATCTCACCTCCCTGCAAGTTGTTCCATTCTTTCGATCCGGGATCAAGTTGACTTTATCAACAAAATTAAATCAGTTATGTCTGCATGCACTATTATTTTTATGTCTTGCGTAGACTCACTGAAGCTCAATAACTACTTGTCACCTAAAAATGATTCCATGTTTGGAAAATATTCATCCGTCATTCCAAGATTAACTTCGGTACTGGTTCAGATATTCGGTTTAGCCATTCGGTTTGTCATATATACTGCATAGCATACACAACGGAAATACAATGGTGCATGGCTCCCGCGTCCTATATCTCCAACTGCTCAAAACGCATCCAAAATATAACGGCGGCAACTCACTCTGGAAGACCGAACCCAACTGCAACCAGGCGAACAAAGGAACATACCAGCAGCTTAAAAAAAAAAAAAACATACCAAGAAGGAGCAGCCCTCGCCGAAGAAGAAGCTCATGTCCTCCTCCACGTCGCGCGAATCCCGTCGATCTGCAGACCGGTGACCTTCCTTCCATCGATCTGAGCCGAGGAAGGGAGCGGAGGAGAGCGAGGTGGAGAGGAGGAGAGCGAGGTGGAAAGGGAGCAGTCGAGCGGATGAGCACGTGACTGGATGAGCTGGCCAGTTGACGTCCGTTACATATCCGTTTGTGCACGAATCTTAAAGGAGGCGGCATACGGCTGAGATATCTGGTACGCGTGAGCCATGGTGCATCAAATTCGCTTTTCTTACACAATAGGGTGCTGCGGAAGTTGAAATTACCTTTGCAGATTTAGATTTTCTCGTGGCATCTCAAGAGAGGACTGAGACAGCTTGAGACTTTGTTTCTTTCTGTCGTAGCCCGTTTGAGCGGGGCGTTCGGCAGATATTTGGATCGTGAAAGAAACATGGGAAATAGAGATCGATCTAAGAACACGCAGAGGTTTATACTGGTTCAGGCCTCCCGAAGGATAATAACCCTATGTCCAGTGCAGATCTCAATTATGATGACAGCCTTCACGCTAGGGTTGCGGAAAGTGTCGATTACCTCCTCATCGGGGGTGTACATCCATATTTATAGGTTAAACAACCGCCTATAGAGTCCTAGCGAGACTACAACTCATCTTTTCCATAACAACGATGCAATCGGAACATATCTCTAAAATCTTGCCGTACAAGACAAGTCTTCGGAGATTTCCTTAATTAGCCTTCGGAATATCTGGAAATTAGGGTTATGACATAAGCCCCGAACATGTCACTTGGCATATTCACCCAATCAACACCCTTTCATAGGTGTTCAGTGAACTTATGACAGGGGATATATTCTGCAATTAACCCAAATCCAGATATTCTTAACCAATTATCTTCAAACTAGACTTCGAACTTCACAGTATTCGGGAACTTAGTCTTCGAAAATCCTTACGAGTTCAGAGCTCCGAACACCTCTTCGTAGCGAAAAGAATCTTCCCGTACAATAGTCCGTAGTCTTTGACAGCTTTTGACTCAGCTTCTCCCTTATCCTCATACTCAATATTAAAAAGACCTTGACTTGACTAGTCATAGTTTGTCACTGTTGACCTGTTCAGACTGTCGGAATCTCTGCAACAGCGTTAGTTTACCACATCTTTCCATAAAAACACTTAGAATTCTCCACCTCTTCTTGACCTTTCGAGCAACTGAAAACTCACTTCCATGCCTATAAATACCGGTGCCACGAGAGTCTCCAGACCTCACTTCCATCTTTCATCATGGGCAAAAAGAGATGTGTAAACCCTAGGTTTTCTCGCTGGCTCCACACCCAGTTCACCGGTGAACCCGGATCCTCCTCTTCCATTCCTCCCGATGAAGAACCAGCTGCCAAATCTCCCAGAAACACTAAGCCCTCCAATCTTCCCCCACCATTATCCCGAGAAGATTATGGACTCCCTCCTCCTAGCCCTCCTCCAGATCTAGCATTAGCCATAGATCTTGAGGAAGACACCACCTGCGACGAAGAATACGCTCGGCTTCTTCATGTGGCACTGAACAAAGGGCCATGAGTAATTCCCACCAGAGTCAACATCATCTCCATCGACGACTCCGACGACAAGCCCCCAAGCGAGGAGGCCATGGCTGGCTGTGGATACCCCTGCAGACCAATCTGCTGCAGGTAATCCAGAAACTGTAAGCCCACCAAATGTGGATTCGGTTATGCATCCAACCAGGGACATCAACCAGGTCCTTGACCCTAACGCAGAAAGTGTTTCTTTCTCTTCTCGCGCATCCCTCATAACCAGCGCAATGGTTGAGGGCGTGAGGAGCTCTCCCAAAGATGCTGGAGAAACAATTCCTGAAGATGCTGACGAGCAGCGGGACTAGAGTTCGAGTAGCCCCAAGCTACTCAATAGTAGGATTTACTGCGTAGATCTAGTTCCTTTTTCTTTGTTTTTTATTCTTCTATCAAGAACAAGCACTTTCCCCATACTTCAGTTGTAATTTAGATCTTGTAATAGGATCTACAAATGAATGAATGGAAAACTGCCTTCAATCCAATGACTTCGTAAAGCATTTTGCTTATATTGACTTCGTAACTCTTCTCTTGAATGTTGTTAGCAATATATTTGACTTTGCGGAATATATCTCTATAAAGAACACCTCGGAGAACACTTCGGAGAACACTTCCCATACAATAATCCTTCAAATAACCCTTCGGAGAACACTTCGGAAGACATTCTCCGAAAGGCTTCACTTCAGCAAACAGCACTTCGAAAAATATTTTATACCAAAGGATTCCCTTAATCTATCTTGTTGAAATAATAATCTTCCATAATCTGTTAGCTCCATACTTAATGTAATTTTCCATCTTTACCGTAACAATCAGCATCGCAATTCCAGCGCATATTCTCAACAAATCCAGAATGTAAGCAACATAACGAGAAACATACCGTTGCCAGGCGCATTTATAGGAAGGGAGATCCCATTTCCTCAGGAATCGAACCGTCGCAATAGCCCTTAAAGCCCAATTGCTACAGTCTCTTTCCCCACTCTGCACCGCATTTCCTTTGTCATTTCTCAAAGCTTCTCGCAACCTCCATGGCCGCCACCTCCTCTGAGAGAACCACTACTGCTCCCTCTAACAGCATCAGCCCGAATCCAGCAGCACCACTGATTCTCCCACTCCCACCCAGATCATGTCCACCAAAGGGAAAATCCCTCTTCCATCTCAATACTGGAAAGCGGGAACCCTAAAGCAAGAAGATCTAGACACGATGTTGAAGGACGGGTTGATTTCAGCATTCTTCCCGATAAGGCCCAACGACAAGCTGGATTTTGATGGGTCCAACACCACGGAAATCCCAGTATTTGAATCTCATCTGATGTGCGGATTCAATCTTTCACCTTCTAAATTCCTCGAGTGCATCTGCCGCTTTTACCAGATAGAGCTAGCTCATCTGAAGCCCCAAGCTATCACCCTACTCAACATCTTTACAATACTTTGTGAATGCTGGCTAGGAACTGCATCTTCTTTAGATTTGTGGCGAGTTTATCACGAACCTCGCTACTACTCCAAGCAGCAAATGGTCTTCTCAGTAGGGTTCGTAGTTAGGCCGAAGTGCACCTACCTCCCTTTTTCTTACAATACTTCTTGGAGTGGTTATAAGTGGAAGTACTTCATCATGGAAATGTTCGAGAAGTATTCCATCAAGGGTACTGGGTTGATGCCCAATCATTCGCAGTGGAACAGGAAAGTTCCCACCTTGGTGCCCAAGCTTAAGAATATGATGGCCAAGGTTACTGAATTGGTAAAACTGGGTCTTCGAGGCAAACATGTTGTAGAAGATTTTGTTCGTCGCCGCATCTTCCCTCTTCAGGCCCGGGATCCTTTGGCCATGGGGTATACCGAACCCAAAGACCCCAAATGGCTCCCCGAAGATGGTACAAATCACTTGATCCTTGTTCGCAACAAGTTTCTAGGCTTCTTATCATCATTCTAACTTGATTTTCTCTTATAACAGCTGAACTCTCTAAAGAGATAGTGATCAAGCGCGTTATGGACATACTGGGTGCAGAGTTGCAACCGAAGAATGATGCGATCCCAGCTCCGTATAGTGCTGCAAATCCTCCACCTGAGGTACATATAGAATATTCTTATCTTTCCTTCATATCAGGTTATCAGCTAATAAACCCCTCTATTCCAGGATGTCTTCGATACTAACCCTGAAGACGGCCTTCCCGAAAACGCCCTGGTCCTCAGTAGCAGTGATGAAAAGGATCAAGAAGACACTTCGGACCCTACTACTGACAATGTTCATTCTGGTCTTAACATCCAGGTATTGCAAATATACTTTCTCAATTCGTACTTTCTCAATTCATTTTCACATATCTCAGAACTCCAATTTCAAACATGTAATCCCCTTCGGAATTGTTGATGTTGACAAGATCGCTTTGAAGGAGAAGGTTGCTGACCTCAATCGGCACTGTTAGGAGAAGAGTCTTCGCAGACTTCATCAAAGCCAGAATCTTCCAAACCTAGATCTGTGGCTCCCTCCAGGACCACCAGGAAGAGAAAATACATAGCTGCAGGATCCACTCCTTCTCCTAATGTTCCTGAAGCCCGGAGCATTCGCGACGCTCCTCGCCTGGAGATCAGGTATCTATAGAAATTGCATTTGTCACACCCGATTTTAAGGCCAAAATCGAATGCTCATCTATATGTGTGTCAGGATCAAGTTTCACACATATAGGACAAAGTAAAGTAAAACAGATAACCAATGCCATAATTACAACGTATAAATATTGCAATATATGTCTCGAAGGACTAAAGTATACAAACGCTAGCGGAAGACTCCATAACACCACAGGCAGTTGACAGGGGGCTCCACAAGCTTAGTCTTCTCCATTGTCTTCCAAGTGGGCAATCTTCATTCTCTGAGCAGCATTTGATAATTGTGGAGGAAATAGCAAGTGTGAGTACATGTCGTACTCCGCAAGTGTGGGAAAAGTTGACATGCAAGGTTATATGAAAGAAAAGCTGACACATGGTTCATAGCAGAAAGCAACTACAACTATGACACTTATTAAAGCACCTATATTACTAAGTGAGTGTTACCCGAAACCCAACAGTAATAAACCCTACAAGTTAACCACTTGTAGCAAACAGGTCAGCCACTCAAAAACCATACTGCAAGTTACCCACTCACAGTATCCAAGCTGAAACCATACTGCAAATTACCCACTCACAGTATCAAGCTGGTTACCCACCAGTTCCAACCATCCATGGCTCCTACCCGTAGACCATCCAAAACCAAACCGACCAAAGCCATTAATCATGTGAGGATCCAGGCCGCTCCTGACCGTGAGCACGGCTGTTATAACAGTTTTACTTCTCTGCAGAGGTGCACAACTTTACCCACAGGGTGGTGATTTCGTCACCCGTCGGCGACTAAAGTCTCCATGTTGCCATAATCACACTACCAAGTTGTGAGGCCAAGAGATCACCACATGGTCTTTCAAAGTGCTTCCCCGCATGCTAACACCCCGCTAATGTTTCACTACTGCCAGTACCCCTGCAACAGTAGCCCCCTCTGGTGCCGTGGCTAGGAGTACCCCTCCATCACCTGAGCTTAGAAGTAACCCTTCCTCGCTCTTACCATGAATGTAAGCAAAATTGGGAAGACAACAAATACTTGACCAAGTCTACCATATCAACCCTGTTCTTTGCGCTGTTGTCCTGGGTTGTCGCTCCACGAACCGGTCCTTATGATCACAAGCAGGTACTACCCACAAACCAACAGTACCATAACAGGCACCCGTGCATACCCGCACAACCACCAACATCCTCCTGCTTGGATCAACCAAAGTACCAAGTTGCTAGCAAATTAACCGATCCGTGATCATTATGTTGAAGTGAACCATTAGTCAAAATTATTAGTCAAGATTATTAACCATCCCAAGACAGCAAACTAAGCATGACCTACCCATCCATCACTATCATCTACCATAACCCGGCGACAAGGAACAAGATAATGACACATAGGATTCAAATTAAACGCCATGCATGTCTAAACTAGAGAGAGAAAGCAAATAGGTCCAAAATGCATCAAGGACACTTGCCTGTATTTCAGAGTCTTTAATATCTTGGTCTTTGTCTTGAAGTACTCGAATTTGCGCGCACTCTATTTAGCGATAACATGCAAATAACACAAAGCACAAGCAATAAGGAATAGTGCATCAAACAGTGTGAAAAGACTACAAGGAGAGGACCAAAAGATTCTACTCGTCGCTACGATCGCGTGAGCACAAGAGTCGCTTAAAACGGACCTACGAGCAAAAAGTTATGATCTTTTGAAGATAGAGGGTCTATTCTGCAAACTGGCATTTTCTGGAATTATTTCTACAAAGGAAAACTGTTTTATTGCGCAAGCGTGACATCGTGATGATGCAGTAAAGGAAAGGATTAAAATAAATTGGTGAAATTACCATGGACTGGTCCACAGATACCGTGGACCCGGGGCGGGGCGTGGTTCATGGTCCACGGTGGACCGGTGCCGGAATCGGGCGGCGCCGCCGCTCGACCCGGCGGGTGCTCGCCGGAGAGAGACCGGGATGGCGCTCCGGTGGCCGGGGACTTGCCGCAATGCGCGCAAAAGCACGAGGGCTTGAGGCCGCGTTCATCACGGGGTGGAACGGGGGCGGAGTAGGCCGGACGAGGGCTCGCGACGGAGGCGGGCGACGACGGTCGACGTTGTTCGACGGGAGGATCGTTCGGCGGCGGAATCCCATCTCGGAGATGAAGAGAAGCTTCGGTTCGATCTCTCGCTCCTCTTAGTGGCAACGGGAAAGGCGGATCGGGCCCGGGCGGCAGGATGAGGCGCGGCGGCACTCTTCGCTAGACTCGAGGAATATGGCGGCGCCGTTCTAGGGTTTGCTGCACGGGTGGCGGTGGGATGAGGGAAAAGACAGAGAGCGCGACGCGATGACTCCACCTATATATGGCGCGAACTCCTAGGTTCAACGGGCGCGCACGCCGAGGGAGACACGGCTGGCGGCGAAACGGCGGCGTACGGGCGCGGCGGTTGGTGTCGGCGGCACCTGGCGGCGATTTGGTGTTAGGGCTGTGTTGAGGATCGTTAAATCATAAAATGACCGTCAACTTATCGTCTAATAAAAGGTATTCACCAATGTTTTATGCTTTAACCTAATAAAGTTCCTCAAGTTTTGGACGTAATCTTATTTTGCAAGGTACATAGAATAATCTGGAGGAAAATGGACCTGTGTCGACAAAAACACAGGCCAGCCGGCCATACTCATAGGCCCCGGATGGCCTGGTCCTTCCTCCAGCGGGCTGTACACAGCGCAACCACGCAGAAACAAAAGCCCAATCTGGAGTTTTCCACTGACGTTCTAGAAGGTGGGCCAAATGGGCCAAAACTTGGCCCTTACTGCTCTTCTACCGCCCCCAGGAGTGCACCGACTCGACAACCGCCATCAGGAGAGCATCAGGACCGTCCAGAGCGAAGGCGGTGGCAAACCGCCACAATGGGCGGCCGGCCGGCCCCCCTACTTGGCCGGCCGGCCTACCTTGCCAGGCCCGCCACTTCAGCTTTGGGCATAAATGCTCCCTTGCCCTGATGATGCTACAAATTGCCCCGGCCGGCTCAAGAACAATTCGTACCTCATGGAAGATCACTCCACTTGTGTAGTTTAGAGTAGGATTAGTATTTTAGTTATGGGAGTTAGAGTAGAAGTGAGAGCTTTGCTCGGAGTTCCGAAGTTCTCTTCGGAGTTTGGGTAAAGTTCTCTTGTATCTTTTCTTTTATTAGATTTTATTTAATATATTTATTTTCTTATTTATTTAATTTAGTTTTCCTTTTCGTTTATATTTATTTATTTAAGCAATTATTATAGAGAAATTCTTGTGTTGGAGCCACGTCTGTGATAATAGGTTCGAATGAATTGTTGAGCCAGGCAGTAGGGACAATATAATCGCCTTATTGTTACGACCTCGCACAGTTTGTTCGGATTTATTATCATCGTTGGTTTGCTCTCTTCTAGAGGAGTAAGCTATTTAGGATAGTTGCTTGTGTGGTTCAAGGAATTATTCTAGACGTGAGTTTGCACCCAACCCCACGGAGGATGGTAGCCGCGAGTGCTTGTCACCGGTCTCTGTAATCCACCACGTCTGGGTTGGACAGGCATTATAGAGAAATTCTTGTGTTGGAGCCACGTCTGTGATAATAGGTTCGAATGAATTGTTGAGCCAGGCAGTAGGGACAATATAATCGCCTTATTGTTACGACCTCGCACAGTTTGTTCGGATTTATTGTCATCGTTGGTTTGCTCTCTTCTAGAGGAGTAAGCTATTTAGGATAGTTGCTTGTGTGGTTCAAGGAATTATTCTAGACGTGAGTTTGCACACCACCCCACGGAGGATGGTAGCCGCGAGGATGATGCACTTGAATGTATCTTTAATGAAAGCTTAAGTAGATAGTCGTCGACTAATAGAAAACTAAATGCTAACCCCTAGGCATCCTTGATCTGCAATCCACCACGTTCGAGTTGGCTCGTAGACCTGACTGATACCCTTCTTCTCGTTGTTCTCCCAAACTAAATGCTAACTCCTTGTTACCTATACCAATGGATCTTTTTCCTGAGTACCACACATACCACATACATGTATCACTGCTTTGGTCTAGACTGCAAGATATAAATAATGGATGTTTTCTTGTTAATTCATGATATTCTTAGCCCTGCTTCCCTGTGGAAAATATAAATACGATAACCTTAGAATACTCCCAGGTGAAATGCTACAATGGTGTTCCGTGCGCTTGCGGAAATTGACTTTTATTTTTTTGCGTAAGAAACGCCAACAGGCTGGCAGTAGGTGTGGGTCGTGGTGGGCTGCTGGGGGCGTAGCTGGGCTGGCGGAGAAAGAAAAGAAGGCAGCCCAAGGGAGAAGGAAACGAGAAAAGGAAAAAGAAAAAGACGAGAAAAGAAAGATGGGCTGAGAAGGATTCGGTCCAAGGTCGGCTGGGGTTTGTTTTCCTCTCCCATTTCTATTTTCTGGATAAAACCAAAACGATTTTTAATCGATTTTTAAATACATTTTCCACACAAATAAAACCCCTACTGCAAACTACTCCAACATGAATGCATCAATTATTTTATTACCTATATTAATTATTTATTTTAGAAAATACCACTTTTCCCTAAAGAAAACTATTAACAACATAAATAAATCTAAGAAAATTTTAATCTATTTCAAAAACATTCAAAATTTAGTGAAATTTAGTCACATTCTAATGTCACGTCCCGTGTTTTTGCCCATGTTGAAAATTCACTAAAAATTTGAATTTTTCAAATCTTTAAAACAAATTAAAAATAAGTGCGTGTTTAAGTTAGTGAAACCACCTCAAAATTTAAAATTTTTCTTTTTGAAAACTTGCACAAAAATCTCATCATGAGCATCTCTGGGTTTTCCTGTTTTATTTTGAGTGTTTGTTTGATTTAAAACCTCGTTCGAATTTGAATCTCCTTCAAATTCAAATTCTTTCAATTCCCAGAAAAAGTTCAAACCTTTTTCTCCTTCGCGGGCCGCCCCTTCTCCTTTTTCCCCGGCCGGCCCAGTCCCTCTCTCCCTTCCCGGGCCGCGCCCCTCACTCCCGGCCCAGCCGCCTCCCTTTCCCTCCTCTCTTTCCTCTCTGGACCGCGGGCCGCTTTTCTTTCCCCGGCCCAGCGCCACGCAGCCCAGCGCCCAGGCGCGCCAGCCCAGCCCGCCTTCCTTCTCTTTCTTCCTCCTCCGACGCGTCCCGTCGCCGCGCCGCGCCCATGCCGCCCGGTCGCCTCCACCGCCTTCGCGTTACTTGCCGCGCCCGTCAAGCCGAGCCCCCGCCGCCTTACTCCACCGCCTTGCCGGCCTTCAAATAGGGGCCGAACCCCCTTTCCTGAGCTCCGAAGCCATTCGCAATCCTTCCCCCCTCTCTCCTCACTCCGACGAGGTGTCCGGCGAGATCCCCCGCCGCCTCCGAGGAGCCTCACTCCCTCTTCCTTCTCTCCTTCTTATTCCCGTTCCACGACGGACCTCGTTGCGCCTTCCTCTTTGCGCAGCCGAGTACGAGGACGGAGATCGACGACGAGCCCACCTCGTCACCGCCTTCCCCTCCGGCTCCGGCCGCCCTCCATTGTCCTCCGGCCTCACCGTACCGTCGGTGAGACTCCTCGAGCTCCCCTCACTCTCCTGCGCCCTCTCTTTCTCCCTCTCGCGCTCCCGCACCACCCGAGCACCGAGCACCGCCGTCCGCCGCCGGTCGACATCATCGCCGGCCATTTTCCCAGCCTTCCCCGGCCACGCCGCTCCACCCAAACCCTTCGCCACACCTCACCGCGCCTCCTCGTGCACACGTACTCGCCCAAACCCGCTCGCTCGCGCGTTTCCGTCAAACACCGCCGCCGCTCTTCCCTCCGGCGACGTCGCACCGCAGCTCTGCTCGTCGCCGTCGACAACATCTCCCGCCATCACCTTCGCCTTCTCGTGCGCATTCCCGGCATTTACCTCTCGTCGAGCCTCCGCCACTATAGCCGCCGCCGGCGAGAAGTCCGGCGAGCCGCCGCCGCGCGCCCTGCCTCAGTCCACCGTGGACCGATGAACCGCCGCCCAACCCCGGTCCACAGAACCATGAACCCGGTCCACCGTCTTTTCTAATAGAAATAAATCCAAAAATCCCTGGAAATTCCCAGACCCTGTATTTTTGCAAATAAACCCCTGACCTTTCCGGTAATTCTGTCTTAGTCCTATCTTTTTGCAGAAAAGTCCCTATACTTTTGTGTATCTACAATTTGGTCCCTATCTTTTTACACCGAGACCCCTGAACTTTCCCAAAATTACAGATAGGTCCCTGTCAACTTTCTGTTTTTACCAAAAAGCCCTCATAATATTTCTATTCTTGCAAATGAGCCCTCAGATCCCCTGACCCATCTGTCAGCCTCTCTTTCTCTCAGGAAAATGCTAAGTGCACCCGGCTAGTGTACACGCATTTATATTCCGAGCAATTTCCAATAACAGAAAAATCCCAGAAAAATTCCCAGAAATACCTTGTTCACTTCTAAATATTTTCCAACCCTTGATCTCTCCAGATTATTTAGGATTATGGCTATACTTAATTAAGTTAGCTTAATCCTGATCAATTTCCTTTCTTAAACTTGTTTAATTCATATCTCCTCCGTTTAAACTCCGATTTTGGCGATTCTTCCGCCAAAATTCATCTAAAATCATCCTCTATTCATTGCCACCAGATCCACTCTAACCTTGGTCTCCAATTGGTTTTATTTGATTTATTGCTTGTTTAATTGTTTGTTGAGCGGTAGATTTATTTTCTTTTATCGCTAGATAATCAAGTCTTTGAAGAAGAGCCCGAGGATCTGGAATACGAGGACTTAGAAGAAGAAGATCTTGTTGAAGGCAAGTCTAACTCCCTTTGATCATGTTGATCCTATGTTTACAAAATATCCTAATTAGAGCTGTTTACAAATAAATTGCATGGTATTTAAATGAATTTAAATGCTAGAATGGTCCTATGCAATATTTGATTGCCTGCCTTGACTTGAATATATCCTGTATCCTTGTTACCCCTAGGAATCAACATCATTAATTTAATTAATGAGTTGTTGATATGCTCGCTGCTTAGGACTTTCACATGTGTTTAATTAATACTGCTCACATGATTTTCGTGTAAAATGCGTGCGTCTTGGTGGTGTGTGTAAATGTGAAATTGGGTGGTATAATAATAAGTGCAACCCTAGTGGGGGATCTTTGTGACGGGATCAGGCGAGGTAGTCCTCAGTGGGGAGGCTATCTCTGGGACGCCCTTCCACTTGTGGATTGGCTATTGAAGATGCCTGGTTCGGTCGTATAAGGACCGGTTCTTGTGCCGCCTTTGCCTAGCACCTTACGCGCAGCCACAAGCCGTATATGGGTACGGTATTGGAACCACACCCTACTAGTACTCACCCGGTACCCCCCCGGAGGCAGGAGATGCAACGGAGTCCCAGGAGAAGACTCGTTCGTTGGTGGGTGTTCGAGATCCGGCATTTATGACTGGCCATATTATTGATTGTGAAGCCCCTGGTGATGTCCGTGGGGGATGCCGTGGTGGTACAAAGTAGGTATGGAACCTTTAGTGGGACAGTCCAAACTATGACGATAGGGAGGACTGGACCACCTTGTGGGGAAATTTGTGCACCCTTGGCCAAGGTTAAGAAACTTTCCGGAAAGCCGTGTTCCACGGTATTGGACAACGCGAAAGCATCGGCCACACTATGATTAGACTTTTCTGTGTGAGTTGTCCTTGGCGTGTTTTCGGAATACACCGGTTTGGAGCCGTGTGCTGGTTGACGGCCAGTGATAAAACTTGAGGCACTGGCGGGATGGACAGTAACTCCCCCAGGGCCGCCCAACCCCACTAATCTCTACAGATACTTGATTAGATTGCGAACTGCTTTGTTTTCAAAACAACCTTGCATAAACTTGGCTTTCACGCCTTGATGTGATAAACCTCAGCCTATCCTTTGATAAACTCCTTGCATAACTTACCCCTCGTGTTAGGCTTGCTGAGTACCTTAAGTACTCACTCTTGCTTCAATCATTCAGAAGATGAGCCAGAGATAGAAGCTGATGGAGGTGAAGATTAGGGTTCAGCCTGCCCGCAAGTCTGCCTGTTGGAGTGGTGCCGTTCCGTCTTCCGCTGGAGTAGTTGTTAGTGCGGCTGCTGTGCCAGCCTGTCGGTGTGTTGTCAGTTCTCGTAGTCAGGCCGCTGGCCTTTGATGTAAGACCTTTTGTATAATAAAAGGGCTTGTATGAGATTTGGTAATATCATCAAGGGTATGAGACTGTGATGTCATTCTGTGTAAGCGTCGTATCAGCGTCTGATCCAGGGACTGATACGGTAAGCGCTAGTGCCCCAGAAATGGGGTACGACAGAGTGGTATCAGAGCCATACTTGCCCGTAGGTTGAACCCTAGGATGGATCGAGTGAGAATGAGTGCTATTTATTACCTAAAAACTATTTGCAAAGCTTTTCTATTTACTTCTCTCCCATTTTGGAAAAAATCCTTCCTTCCAAAAGGTCGCCGTTGGGAAGTCCTCAGCAAAGAGATCTGATCTCTCCAGTCCCGACAACTACAAGTCAAAAGTACAAGAGGCTTCTGTCAAACCAAGAATCTACAGAAGACGAGTCATCAGAAGGCCTGTCAGCATCAAGCAACAGGAGCTCTCTAGCTAGACTGAGAGTGCCGTTGTACTTAGTGTCACCCTGCTGTCGAGTCCTGTTGTCTAGGCTCAACCGTCGAGTCCTGCTATATAAACGGACTTGGATATGTGTGATCGAGCCCCTGATATGATGCTATGTTTGCTGTAATGTTGTATTGATGCTGATTCTTCTGTTTGAGTGTGCGCAAGATATTCGGAAATTCTTTTCCATTATCTTGTTCTGCTCGTAGCTCTAGATTTTCCGTAAATCCCTTCTCATCTTTCCTTATCCTTCCAGCAGATGCCTCCCAAAAGATCTGCCAGAATTTAGCAGCGCCAACGCCGAGAGCGTAATGCTCAAGATGATAATCAGGATGATGTCCACAATGCAGGGCGTGGACGTGGTAGAGGAGGAAATAATAATCAGCGTGGCAGAGGTAGAGGAGGAGGTAGAGGTGGAGGCAGACATGGCAATGAGCAGGATCACCAGGAGGATGAAATAAGTCAAAATCAGCAGGAAGTACAAGATGAGGTCGAAGAAAACAATAACCAGAATAGAAGTGAGGGACAACAGAACCGTGGTAGAGGTGGCAGAAGAGGTGGAAGAATACCCGCAGCACCTGTCACCAACCTAGTGGCTGTGATGGATAATCAGACCCGCTTGATGGAGATTATTGCACAGGGACTTGTGGACAGAACTCCAGGCCAGCAGAGCAAAATGTCAGAATTTATGAGGCTCAGGCCCCCGACCTTCGAGGGTACTGAGGAAGATCCTTTGGCAGCTGATGATTGGCTGCGTGATATCACCAAGAAATTGCACTTGGTGAATGCAGATGACAGAGAGAAAGTGTTATTGGCTTCTCACCAGCTGAAGGGTGCAGCCAGTGAATGGTGGGATAACTACCGTGAGGGTGCAGAGAATGCAGATGCTATTACCTGGGAGGAATTCCAGGAGGAGTTCAGGAGATATCACATACCAGAAGGTGTGATTGAAATGAAGGCTGATGAATTTCGCTCTCTGAAGCAGGGAGCAATGACAGTAAATCAGTATATCAGGAAATTTATGAAATTAGCTCGATATGCCCCTGATGATGTTAACACTGATAAGAAAAAGCAGGATCGCTTCAGAAAAGGACTTAATCCTGGATTAAAAGTGCAGCTGGTTACTCATATTTATCCAGACTTCAACACTCTCATGAACCGTGCACTTCTGTTGGAGGATGCTCGCTCTCACATTGAGCAAGATAGAAAGCGTAAATTCAACACTCAGGAATTCAAGCAGCAAGAAAGAAACCAGAAATCAAGGTCTAATAATAATTTTCAGAAATCAAAGTACCAGCCAACAATGCAGTACAGAACGTCAGCGTCCAATCAGCCGAGCGCAGCACCAGTATATAGTAACCAAAATTCTGGTAGTGAGCAGAAGAGCAGTTCCAGCGTTGCCCAGCCTTATAACATTGACAAGAGAACTTGCTTTCACTGTCGCGAGCCAGGCCATATGGTTGCTAGATGTCCTTACCTGAATCGGAATAATGCTCCAACTCAGTCACACCAGGCAAGCAATAGGACTACAGCATCAGGAGTTGGACGCAGTGGACAACAATCCTCCGGACAACAGCAAAGGAGTAGCCAAACCACCGGTCGAAGCCGAGTAAACCATATCAACGCTCGGGAAACTAATGGAGCACCGGAAATTGTCCCCGGTGAGTACCTTAACAACCCAACTCGTCCACGAGTTATATCTGGATTTTGAAGCCTTGCTCTCATTCGGAACTTGAAACTATTACTGCATGTGGTTTTCAATCGGTTTGCTCAAGAACCCCGATCTCCCTGGGTAAAAGTCTTTTAAGTGGGGTAGGCCCCACTCCAAAGCTAGCAATATGGAAAAACAATGGATCACCTGGAAACAGATACAAGAACAAAGATCTTTCTGCTCTTCCCTTCCTGCTATGATAGTTTGAATCTCGAGGACGAGATTCTCTTTAAGTGGGGTAGATTGTCACGTCCCGTGTTTTTGCCCATGTTGAAAATTCACTAAAAATTTGAATTTTTCAAATCTTTAAAACAAATTAAAAATAAGTGCGTGTTTAAGTTAGTGAAACCACCTCAAAATTTAAAATTTTTCTTTTTGAAAACTTGCACAAAAATCTCATCATGAGCATCTCTGGGTTTTCCTGTTTTATTTTGAGTGTTTGTTTGATTTAAAACCTCGTTCGAATTTGAATCTCCTTCAAATTCAAATTCTTTCAATTCCCAGAAAAAGTTCAAACCTTTTTCTCCTTCGCGGGCCGCCCCTTCTCCTTTTTCCCCGGCCGGCCCAGTCCCTCTCTCCCTTCCCGGGCCGCGCCCCTCACTCCCGGCCCAGCCGCCTCCCTTTCCCTCCTCTCTTTCCTCTCTGGACCGCGGGCCGCTTTTCTTTCCCCGGCCCAGCGCCACGCAGCCCAGCGCCCAGGCGCGCCAGCCCAGCCCGCCTTCCTTCTCTTTCTTCCTCCTCCGACGCGTCCCGTCGCCGCGCCGCGCCCATGCCGCCCGGTCGCCTCCACCGCCTTCGTGTTACTTGCCGCGCCCGTCAAGCCGAGCCCCCGCCGCCTTACTCCACCGCCTTGCCGGCCTTCAAATAGGGGCCGAACCCCCTTTCCTGAGCTCCGAAGCCATTCGCAATCCTTTCCCCCTCTCTCCTCACTCCGACGAGGTGTCCGGCGAGATCCCCCGCCGCCTCCGAGGAGCCTCACTCCCTCTTCCTTCTCTCCTTCTTATTCCCGTTCCACGACGGACCTCGTTGCGCCTTCCTCTTTGCGCAGCCGAGTACGAGGACGGAGATCGACGACGAGCCCACCTCGTCACCGCCTTCCCCTCCGGCTCCGGCCGCCCTCCATTGTCCTCCGGCCTCACCGTACCGTCGGTGAGACTCCTCGAGCTCCCCTCACTCTCCTGCGCCCTCTCTTTCTCCCTCTCGCGCTCCCGCACCACCCGAGCACCGAGCACCGCCGTCCGCCGCCGGTCGACATCATCGCCGGCCATTTTCCCAGCCTTCCCTGGCCACGCCGCTCCACCCAAACCCTTCGCCACACCTCACCGCGCCTCCTCGTGCACACGTACTCGCCCAAACCCGCTCGCTCGCGCGTTTCCGTCAAACACCGCCGCCGCTCTTCCCTCCGGCGACGTCGCACCGCAGCTCTGCTCGTCGCCGTCGACAACATCTCCCGCCATCACCTTCGCCTTCTCGTGCGCATTCCCGGCATTTACCTCTCGTCGAGCCTCCGCCACTATAGCCGCCGCCGGCGAGAAGTCCGGCGAGCCGCCGCCGCGCGCCCTGCCTCAGTCCACCGTGGACCGATGAACCGCCGCCCAACCCCGGTCCACAGAACCATGAACCCGGTCCACCGTCTTTTCTAATAGGAAAATAAATCCAAAAATCCCTGGAAATTCCCAGACCCTGTATTTTTGCAAATAAACCCCTGACCTTTCCGGTAATTCTGTCTTAGTCCTATCTTTTTGCAGAAAAGTCCCTATACTTTTGTGTATCTACAATTTGGTCCCTATCTTTTTACACCGAGACCCCTGAACTTTCCCAAAATTACAGATAGGTCCCTGTCAACTTTCTGTTTTTACCAAAAAGCCCTCATAATATTTCTATTCTTGCAAATGAGCCCTCAGATCCCCTGACCCATCTGTCAGCCTCTCTTTCTCTCAGGAAAATGCTAAGTGCACCCGGCTAGTGTACACGCATTTATATTCCGAGCAATTTCCAATAACAGAAAAATCCCAGAAAAATTCCCAGAAATACCTTGTTCACTTCTAAATATTTTCCAACCCTTGATCTCTCCAGATTATTTAGGATTATGGCTATACTTAATTAAGTTAGCTTAATCCTGATCAATTTCCTTTCTTAAACTTGTTTAATTCATATCTCCTCCGTTTAAACTCCGATTTTGGCGATTCTTCCGCCAAAATTCATCTAAAATCATCCTCTATTCATTGCCACCAGATCCACTCTAACCTTGGTCTCCAATTGGTTTTATTTGATTTATTGCTTGTTTAATTGTTTGTTGAGCGGTAGATTTATTTTCTTTTATCGCTAGATAATCAAGTCTTTGAAGAAGAGCCCGAGGATCTGGAATACGAGGACTTAGAAGAAGAAGATCTTGTTGAAGGCAAGTCTAACTCCCTTTGATCATGTTGATCCTATGTTTACAAAATATCCTAATTAGAGCTGTTTACAAATAAATTGCATGGTATTTAAATGAATTTAAATGCTAGAATGGTCCTATGCAATATTTGATTGCCTGCCTTGACTTGAATATATCCTGTATCCTTGTTACCCCTAGGAATCAACATCATTAATTTAATTAATGAGTTGTTGATATGCTCGCTGCTTAGGACTTTCACATGTGTTTAATTAATACTGCTCACATGATTTTCGTGTAAAATGCGTGCGTCTTGGTGGTGTGTGTAAATGTGAAATTGGGTGGTATAATAATAAGTGCAACCCTAGTGGGGGATCTTTGTGACGGGATCAGGCGAGGTAGTCCTCAGTGGGGAGGCTATCTCTGGGACGCCCTTCCACTTGTGGATTGGCTATTGAAGATGCCTGGTTCGGTCGTATAAGGACCGGTTCTTGTGCCGCCTTTGCCTAGCACCTTACGCGCAGCCACAAGCCGTATATGGGTACGGAATTGGAACCACACCCTACTAGTACTCACCCGGTACCCCCCGGAGGCAGGAGATGCAACGGAGTCCCAGGAGAAGACTCGTTCGTTGGTGGGTGTTCGAGATCCGGCATTTATGACTGGCCATATTATTGATTGTGAAGCCCCTGGTGATGTCCGTGGGGGATGCCGTGGTGGTACAAAGTAGGTATGGAACCTTTAGTGGGACAGTCCAAACTATGACGATAGGGAGGACTGGACCACCTTGTGGGGAAATTTGTGCACCCTTGGCCAAGGTTAAGAAACTTTCCGGAAAGCCGTGTTCCACGGTATTGGACAACGCGAAAGCATCGGCCACACTATGATTAGACTTTTCTGTGTGAGTTGTCCTTGGCGTGTTTTCGGAATACACCGGTTTGGAGCCGTGTGCTGGTTGACGGCCAGTGATAAAACTTGAGGCACTGGCGGGATGGACAGTAACTCCCCCAGGGCCGCCCAACCCCACTAATCTCTACAGATACTTGATTAGATTGCGAACTGCTTTGTTTTCAAAACAACCTTGCATAAACTTGGCTTTCACGCCTTGATGTGATAAACCTCAGCCTATCCTTTGATAAACTCCTTGCATAACTTACCCCTCGTGTTAGGCTTGCTGAGTACCTTAAGTACTCACTCTTGCTTCAATCATTCAGAAGATGAGCCAGAGATAGAAGCTGATGGAGGTGAAGATTAGGGTTCAGCCTGCCCGCAAGTCTGCCTGTTGGAGTGGTGCCGTTCCGTCTTCCGCTGGAGTAGTTGTTAGTGCGGCTGCTGTGCCAGCCTGTCGGTGTGTTGTCAGTTCTCGTAGTCAGGCCGCTGGCCTTTGATGTAAGACCTTTTGTATAATAAAAGGGCTTGTATGAGATTTGGTAATATCATCAAGGGTATGAGACTGTGATGTCATTCTGTGTAAGCGTCGTATCAGCGTCTGATCCAGGGACTGATACGGTAAGCGCTAGTGCCCCAGAAATGGGGTACGACAGAGTGGTATCAGAGCCATACTTGCCCGTAGGTTGAACCCTAGGATGGATCGAGTGAGAATGAGTGCTATTTATTACCTAAAAACTATTTGCAAAGCTTTTCTATTTACTTCTCTCCCATTTTGGAAAAAATCCTTCCTTCCAAAAGGTCGCCGTTGGGAAGTCCTCAGCAAAGAGATCTGATCTCTCCAGTCCCGACAACTACAAGTCAAAAGTACAAGAGGCTTCTGTCAAACCAAGAATCTACAGAAGACGAGTCATCAGAAGGCCTGTCAGCATCAAGCAACAGGAGCTCTCTAGCTAGACTGAGAGTGCCGTTGTACTTAGTGTCACCCTGCTGTCGAGTCCTGTTGTCTAGGCTCAACCGTCGAGTCCTGCTATATAAACGGACTTGGATATGTGTGATCGAGCCCCTGATATGATGCTATGTTTGCTGTAATGTTGTATTGATGCTGATTCTTCTGTTTGAGTGTGCGCAAGATATTCGGAAATTCTTTTCCATTATCTTGTTCTGCTCGTAGCTCTAGATTTTCCGTAAATCCCTTCTCATCTTTCCTTATCCTTCCAGCAGATGCCTCCCAAAAGATCTGCCAGAATTTAGCAGCGCCAACGCCGAGAGCGTAATGCTCAAGATGATAATCAGGATGATGTCCACAATGCAGGGCGTGGACGTGGTAGAGGAGGAAATAATAATCAGCGTGGCAGAGGTAGAGGAGGAGGTAGAGGTGGAGGCAGACATGGCAATGAGCAGGATCACCAGGAGGATGAAATAAGTCAAAATCAGCAGGAAGTACAAGATGAGGTCGAAGAAAACAATAACCAGAATAGAAGTGAGGGACAACAGAACCGTGGTAGAGGTGGCAGAAGAGGTGGAAGAATACCCGCAGCACCTGTCACCAACCTAGTGGCTGTGATGGATAATCAGACCCGCTTGATGGAGATTATTGCACAGGGACTTGTGGACAGAACTCCAGGCCAGCAGAGCAAAATGTCAGAATTTATGAGGCTCAGGCCCCCGACCTTCGAGGGTACTGAGGAAGATCCTTTGGCAGCTGATGATTGGCTGCGTGATATCACCAAGAAATTGCACTTGGTGAATGCAGATGACAGAGAGAAAGTGTTATTGGCTTCTCACCAGCTGAAGGGTGCAGCCAGTGAATGGTGGGATAACTACCGTGAGGGTGCAGAGAATGCAGATGCTATTACCTGGGAGGAATTCCAGGAGGAGTTCAGGAGATATCACATACCAGAAGGTGTGATTGAAATGAAGGCTGATGAATTTCGCTCTCTGAAGCAGGGAGCAATGACAGTAAATCAGTATATCAGGAAATTTATGAAATTAGCTCGATATGCCCCTGATGATGTTAACACTGATAAGAAAAAGCAGGATCGCTTCAGAAAAGGACTTAATCCTGGATTAAAAGTGCAGCTGGTTACTCATATTTATCCAGACTTCAACACTCTCATGAACCGTGCACTTCTGTTGGAGGATGCTCGCTCTCACATTGAGCAAGATAGAAAGCGTAAATTCAACACTCAGGCATCGCTGCACGAAGTGTGGCTGGCAGCGCCTACACCATTGCCTTGTTCAAGCATCATTTCCCCAACTTGGACCTCTCCATCTTGAAAACGGGCTTCACATGTTCTCATGCTGATCGAGATGCGCTGATGGCCGAGGTGACTCCCGAAGCCGAAGACTTCGTAGCCGCTGTTGGCGGTCGTTAAACCATATTTTGACCGCCACCCTACCGGTAAATAAAAGCATATCACCAAGATTTTGTGCATAGTAGATAGGAATAACACTACTCCACAAGTTTTGGTGAATATTTGGATGCAGGAGTGAATATGAAGGAAAGTGGGCCCAGCCAGGGAAAATCCCTGGCCTGCTGGCCCCACTGGTGGCCAATGGCCCCGGGCTTCCTCCAGCAGGCTGGAAACTGGTCCACCACGCACAATTGAAGGTCCATCCCAGCGGATTCCACTGCTATTCTAGAAGGTGGGCCATTTGGGCCTTTACTTGGCCCTCACTGCAGTTCTGCCACCCCCACGAAGTAGCCGACCTTCGGACCGACACCACGGAGTGATCAGGAGCGTCCAGGAGCAAGGCGGTGGCCAACCGCCACAGGGGACGGCCGGCCGGCCTCCCTACCTGGCCGGCCGGCCAAACTTGATGGCCCCGCCACTCCATCTTCGGCTACATAAGCCCCACCGTCATGGAGAGGCTATAAATAGCACCCTCGGCTGCAGAAGCAACTCGCACCACACTTCATCCAAGTGTTCATTTCTTGTTTAGTAGTTACTTTGGGAGTTAGAGTAGAGTAGAGTGAGAGCTCTCTCGGGCTTCCGGAGTCTTCTCGGAGTTTTGGTATAGCTCTTTGTATCCTTACTCTTTTAGAGATATTTTATTTAATATATTTATATTTAGTTTTATCTTTATTTATTTCTTTTAGTAGTTCTTTTCTGTTTAGTTTATTTATTCCGTTAAGTAAGTGCTCGTAGAAGTCTTGTTGTGGGATTCGTGACTGTTGTCTAAAGAGTACGAGAGAGTGCCTCCGTAGGAGAAGGCGTCCGCGCTTGATGAAATCTGTGCTCTATTCTTAGATAGGACTGCTCCGTTGATCAAGAGTAGTTCCTCTAGGCCGGTTGTAAGCATGGAGCTTAGAGCTTGGCCTATGCACGTTTGGCACCCAACCCCATGGAGGATGGTAGCCGCGAGTGTATGTGACAGCTACACTAGTCTCTGTAATCCACCATGTCCGGGTTGGACAGGCAGGGTCTTAATTATAGCGTACGGTTCCCTAGGATGAACTAGTAGTATCGGTTCACATATCCTAGCACGTGCGTGCCCCGAAACGACATGACTTGTATGTGTATGAGCTTAGCTAGAATAGATAATCTTTTTAGACTTGACTGCTAGGAAGAGTAAATAATAGATAGACACATAGGAAGTTTTAACTCTATCTCGTTGCTCTCCCAAATGTATACTACGCTTTTATTTCTTTCATCACTTCGGATTAGATGGTGAGTGCCAATCCATATTTATCATGCAAACCAGACCCCGTCTCAAGTATAGCTGATATATTGTTTTTCTCCAAATTGTGCAATGCATTGTTATTATTCAGCTTCCTTTCGCTCTACTTCCCTGCGGAAATATAAATACGATAACCCTGGAAGACTACCGGGTGAAATGCTACAATGGTGATCCGTGCGCTTGCGGAATTAATGAATTTAATTTACTCGCATAAGAACCGCCAACGAGCATTTCTGACGCCGTTGCCCGGGAAGTAGCAGCTAGGGTTCTGAATAAATGCATTGTGTTTGTGAGGAAATAATTATCACTTACTTTTGCGGGCTTATCCTTGTCCTGTTTTCTTTATGTGGAAATTTAAAACAGGACGGTGCATGACTGGTTTCGACCTACCAGAAAACTTCCACCTAGATCCCGAACAGTTCTTGAGAAGTGTGAGGGCCAGGCTTACCCCTCCTCCCACCCATGCTCGATCGAACGTTCTGGCTCTTGAAGGATCCCTTCCACTGACCGTTGATCGCCCTTAGTCTTCGTCAATGAACAACAACATGGGTGATCTAGTCGAGAAGACGATCAATGACTTCTCCGCGCCAACCACGGAAAATATTCGCGTGGGACCCAACCCGCGCATTACCAACAAGGACAACGAGCTCAAGCTGGCCTTGATCAACATGATCTTGGCCAGTCCTTTCTGTGGGAAGCCGTCGGAGGATGCTCACCTCCAGAGGTTCCTGATGACGTGCAACACCTTCGCCATGAAGGATGCACCTCAGGACGCCATCCGACTGCAGCTTTTCCCGTTCTCTCTGTTGGGGAAGGCTCTCCAGTGGTTCTATGCGAACCAAGAGTCCCTCGACACATGGACGGCATGCTCTAATGCCTTCCTCTCCAAGTTCTTCCTGCCCGGCAAGACGACTGCCCTGCGAAACAAGATTTTGGGCTTCCAACAACTCGAAGATGAGTCGACCCCGGAAGCCTGGGATAGGATGCAGGAGTACGTTCTCTCATGCCCCCATCATGGCATGGAGGAATGGCTCCTTATTCAGAGTTTTTTCCACGGTTTGAGGCCGTCCGCTCGAGCGCATCTCGACACCGCAGCAGGCGGCTCCTTCTTCTCTCTTAGCGTGAAGAATGCTAAGAAGCTGATTGAGAAGGTGGCGGCCAACCAGAGTCGTGGTGAACGCCAAACGGATACCACCAAGACCCGTGGAGTGCACCAAGTGGAGATGATGGACATGCTCGCCATCAAGCTCGATCAGCTGCTCCGCAAGGTGGACTCTCCACAGGACCTGCAAATTGCAGACTCCAGCATGACATGTGAAGAGTGCGGCAATGTTGGTCATATGGGCATTAATTGCCCAAATGCAAGAGAGGAATGCAACTTCCTCAACAATGGCAATGGGTACCGCTCCCAGAACAACTACGGCTGGAACTCTATGCCCGACCTCTCCTTCAACAAAAATCAGGGAGGTAACAATGGTAATCTTTCCCGCTATGAGCCTTCTATCAAGGATCTAGTTCTCGGCCAGGTCAAGATCAATGACAGTATTAGTAATAAGTTTCTTACTACCGACAAGGCTTTAGAGAGCATAGATGCTAAGTTAGAATCGTTCAGCACTGCTCTGCAAAATCAGCTGAATCATAATAAGATGCTAGAGACGCAAATTGCGTGAATCGGTTCAGCTGTGCAGTCTCCTCGTGCGGGAAAACTTCCTGAGCAACCAGAAGTCAACCCAAGGAGAGTGTAAATGCAATAACCATCAGGTGTGAAGAGAGCGACTTGGACGCCACATTTCCCAAGGATGTGATCAGGAGAGATCCCGGATGTCCGACCATCCCGTGTTTGGTCAACGACCCGTGTTTTGCTCAGGCATTATGTGACTTGGGAGCAAGTGTAAGCGTCATGCCAGAGGCGATATACGATGGGCTAAACCACCCATTATCCCCAACGACCATGCGGCTCCAGCTTGCAGACAGGTTGCTACGCTTACCGTTGGGAATTGCCAAACAAGTCCCAGTCCAAGTCAGAAACCTCTTCGTCCCCGTCGACTTTGTTGTGCTCGACATGGAGGTGGATGATAGAACTCCTCTCATTCTTGGGAGGCCATTCTTGAGCACCACCAACGCCAACATTGACGTGGGGGCGGGAGAGATCCTCCTGGACTTCAATGGCAGGGAAGAGACGTTCAACTTCAGGCCCAAGGTTGAGCAATGCAAGCGAGGGTCATATATGGAAAGGACCCAAGGGAAGTGGAGAAGATTAAGACTACTCCACCCATGCCACAGCCAGACAAGCTCATTGCATACATGAGGAATTATCTGGCAAGAGAGAATGCAAGAAGGCCAGCCAACTATTGGAGGACTCCAAAGAAGATGCCCCAGCAGCTTAAAGCACCGCAAGCCCCTCTTGCTCCTCCACCACAAGAAGGAGTAGGCGAGTCACAATCGCCTAAGAAGAGGAGGACTAGGCGCTCAAGGAAACAAAAGGCAGCCAAGGTATCGACCGAGGAGAGTACAACAAAGGCGCCCAAAAAAGGGAAATGGTCGCCGCCACAAGCACAACGAAGACAACCAAAGTGTGGTGGAAGAAAGAAGGAACCTCAGCCTTGCCAGATTATCCAGCGAGCGAGGTCCAAACAAGTTGAATGACATGGAGAACGTCTAGCTCAAGACGTAAAAATGAGAGCCCTCCGATTGGGGAGGCCATCCCAATCGTTATCCTAGCTAGGCCTAGCGCTTGTTTTGTTTTTCCTTTCATAAAAGCAAAAAAAAAAATAGAAATGAGAAAAATATAAAAATAACAAAAATATTAGGTTCCCGACGATGTCCATTAGGGGCTAGCCACTGGTATCATCCTCACTCTTTTTTTAGGTCAAGAAGGAAGAGGAAGCTCTAATTAAGCTTAAGTCTTGCAAAGACTCAAGCTTGGGGAGGACCGACAGGTAAGAAGGAGTTCAACACTAGCTCGAGTCTTGCAAAGACTCAAGCTTAGGGAGGACCCTCAGGTAAGTATTTCTAACTTTCTTAATAAATAATAAACTCCCTGTTTCGAATAAATGCTAGAGTCTTGGTGAATTGCTACACTTAAGGGAAATGATGATCGAGTTACAAATTAGCTTCCCATGTGTCGCTTCGATGCAACCTCTACTCCTGACATATGTGTTATTTTTAATTGAGCATGATCACATCATGAGTCTTGCTTATTTTCGTGGGTTGCATTTGTTACACCAAGTCTGAGCATTGTGGATTGTGATATGGCATGATTAGGACTTGTTGCAATTTCGTAGCATGGTCTCATCCAGAGATGTTTTTCTTTAAATTGCTGCAAGTACCTAAAACCCTTCTCTTTTGGCACATTTCTCTTAGTGTCAGGATTTATTTACCTACCAGAGCCATATCATAATATTCGAAACAGCCCCACTCATAGCCATTTGTTTATGTATTGAGTTTAGTTAAGGTCTGATGTACTCTTGAAACTAAGCACTCCTAATTTTGGTCATAATTCCTTCGCGTGTGTTTTCGAAAATTTTCTTTCCACCAAATAAATAGGGGAATGTTTGGACAAATCAACCATATATTTTTCAGTGCTTGCAAAACCATTGGTCCATCCAAAAGCTCAAGAATATTTCAAAATGTGTATTTGAACCATGCAAAATTATGGCCCCTTGCACCATGGAGTATTCAAAAGAAAAAAACTCCATGGTTGCATGACAAAAGCAAAGGCTATATGGTTCTTATCATAAACATCTTGAGCAAAATAAAGGACCAATGTTTTCAAAACTCCCCTTCCACAAGTGTGAGTTCATTTTCTCCCCCTCCATCACACATTTTCCTTATGACCAAAATATAAGGAGTTGCTATGTTGTTTGAGACTCATTCTTTAGCTTTACAATATATACATGGCATTTGTGCATTCCTTACCAAGCTCCACATACAAAGCCTCATTTGGTAGAAGGTAGGATAAGTGAATCTTGTAGGAATAGACTCACATGAGGGATGGTAAGAGAAGTGCCACCCAAAACGAAGGAGAATTTTTACATCTTACCTTGCAGCACATACAAACTCTGGATGCATACCTACTAGAATTGTTTACTTGTCCGAAAGTATCGTTCTAATCTTCAATGCTGCATGACAAAGTGTGACATATAGGCCCCACGATTTTTGCAACACTCATGAATATTTCGTGCTCTCGTAAACTTACCACTCTTTAGGGAGTATGATGTTGCATCTTTATTACCCATGGGGCGCTTCTTTGTAACTCCTGATCCGTCGGTACCCTGAATTGAGTTTGCTCGGGATGAGCAAAATTTAAGCTTGGGGAGACTGTTGGCGGTCGTTAAACCATGTCTTGACCGCCATCCTACCGGTAAATAAAAGCATATCACCAAGTTTCTGTGTATAGTAGATAGGAATAACACTACTCCACAAGTTTTGGTGAATATTTGGATGCAGGAGTGAATATGGAGGAAAGTGGGCCCGGCCAGGGAAAATCCCTGGCCAGCCGGCCCCACCATAGGCCGGCTGGCCCCACCTGGTGGCCATTGGCCCCAGGCTTCCTCCAGCGGGCTGGAAACTGGTCCACCACGCACAATTGAAGGCCCAGCTCAGCGGATTCCACCGCCATTCTAGAAGGTAGGCCATTTGGACCTTTACTTGGCCCTCACTATAGTTCTGCCGCCCCCACGAAGTAGCCGACCTTCGGACCGACACCAGGGAGTGATCAGGAGCGTCCAGGAGCAAGGCGGTGGCCAACCGCCACAGGGGACGGCCGGCCGGCCTCCCTACCTGGCCGGCCGGCCAAACTTGATGGCCCCGCCACTCCATCTTCGGCTACATAAGCCCCACCGTCATGGAGAGGCTATAAATAGCACCCTCGGCTGCAGAAGCAACTCGCACCACACTTCATCCAAGTGTTCATTTCTTGTTTAGTAGTTACTTTGGGAGTTAGAGTAGAGTAGAGTGAGAGCTCTCTCGGGCTTCCGGAGTCTTCTCGGAGTTTTGGTATAGCTCTTTGTATCCTTACTCTTTTAGAGATATTTTTATTTAATATATTTATATTTAGTTTTATCTTTATTTATTTCTTTTAGTAGTTCTTTTCTATTTAGTTTATTTATTCCTTTAAGTAAGTGCTCGTAGAAGTCTTGTTGTGGGATTCATGATTGTTGTCTAAAGAGTACGAGAGAGTGCCTCCGTCGGAGATGGCGTCCTTGCTTGGTGAAATCTATGACTGCTCCGTTGATCAAGAGTAGTTCCTCTAGGCGGGTTGTAAGCATGGAGCTTAGAGCTTGGCCTATGCACGTTTGGCACCCAACCCCACGGAGGATGGTAGCCGCGAGTGTATGTGACTGCTACACCGGTCTCTGTAATCCACCACGTTCGGGTTGGACAGGCAGGGTCTTAATTATAGCGTACGGTTCCCTAGGATGAACTAGCAGTATCGGTTCACATATCCTAGCACGTGCGTGCCCCGAAACGACATGACTTGTATGTGTATGAGCTTAGTTAGAATAGATAATCTTTGAAGACTTGACTGCTAGAAAGAGTAAATAATAGATAAACACATAGGAAGTTTTAACTCTATCTCGTTGCTCACCCAAATGTATACTACGGTTTTATTTCTTTCATCACTTCGGATTAGATGGTGTGTGCCAACCCATATTTATCATGCAAACCTGACCCCCATCTCAAGTATAACTGATATATTGTTTTTCTCCAAATTGTGCAATGCATTGTAATTATTCAGCTTCCTTTCGCTCTACTTCCCTGCGGAAATATAAATACGATAACCCTGGAAGACTACCGGGTGAAATGCTACAATGGTGATCCGTGCGCTTGCGGAATTAATGAATTTAATTTACTCGCATAAGAACCGCCAACACAGTCGACCGATACCGGAGGATTTAGCAATGCGGAGACCTATAACAAGGCCTTCATACTCCACAACATTGTTCGTGGCTTGAAACAACAATTATGGCATACTTGATCACCTTTCCTTCAGGCGAAATAAACACCACTCCTGATCCGGCGCCTTTCAAGGTGAAAGTGCCATCAAAGTACATAACCCAATGATCAGGATCTGGTTGACTTTCGTCTCCATCATCAGTCCATTCAGCAATAAAATCTGCCAAAGCTTGCCCCTTCACAAATCTGCGAGGTACGAACTCAATTTGGTATTGCCCCAGCTCTACCGCCCAGAAGAGGCCGATCAGAGACCACCTTAATGCACTAGAAAAGATATGCTGATTTATGACGAAATTAAGGTGTCACCGACTGCTGCTAGTGACAAAAATTTTGTCATAAATCGCGATTTATGATCTTTTAGAGTTCGTCAGCAATCGAGCGTGGCCACTCGTGATTTATTACCTTTTTTAGACGCAGACCACAGGATGGTGACGGTTCTTCATTTGGCATAAACTGAGCCGAATATAGCCACTGGCCACGTCAGATGGCGATCCGACATGGCTGCTGACATGGCATCACCCATTTTCGTCATAAATTTTTTTTGAGGCGAACGGCAGGGGAGCCCCCTACCTTTTTCTATTAATTTTATAAAGTTTATATACAAAGTACACGGCCGCAGGCCGAAAAAAGACCCTACTAAAATCAAACTAAGCTATATTACATAACCAATCCTCAAGTAAAGGTTTGACGCTAGCTTTTGCCTTCAAGACAACTAGCTTCATTTCTTCTTTGAAACAAAATTTCCATCTATTAAGCGATAGCACACCACGATCGAAAATAATACTGTTGCGGTGGCACCAGATGCACCAGCAGGCCACCATGATGATTTCTCTAAAAATACGGGAGCCAAAACGTTGCCTTGCTTGCAGCATCATTTCACCTGGCAGCATCATTTTCGTCATAAATCGTATCCCACTTACGGCCCAATTTCAGCTGGGTTTCGGAATCGGTGGCCCGTGTTTTGTTGGGCTTTTTCGTCGTAGCTCGTGGGCCAGGGGATAGTTGTGGCCCATTTCCAAGCCTAATAGTGAAGGTGGGACCCACCTCAAAGTGGGCCATTTTGTTACTGTTTGTTCGTGGGCTGGCTGGGTCGGGCCCACATGTCAGTGCGCATTTTGTCACAGATTGTTGCACGGTCCAAATAGAGCCCGGAAGAAGCCCAGTGTCTTATTAGGTCGTCGTGATTATAGCCCACAGACGTGATTGGTTTCCATTCATACAGTAGCTGGGCCGGGTTCCCATTTTGCCGACCCATTTCTTTGTCCAATTACGATCCCAAACTCATTTAAATTGGAATAGAAATTACACAGATCACAGAACAGGAATGACATAATATATATACAAGCTTCTTCTTAACGGTTCATAAACATGTGCCGCGAGTCTGGGCCCAAATAACAACTAATAAACAAAACTACATCCATTGCACGACCAAAAGGTAAAGAGAGTATACTTAAGATTTCAGTGTACACTTTGTCCAGGATGCGGCAAGTGATGGAGCTTCAGCAGTTCCTCCAGGCGGGCATTGTTAGCTTTAGTTTGCTTCTTCAAACAATTAATGTCATCGGGCTGAGGTTTCATTGCTGCATCTGCTTCTTGTGCCTCTTTCTTCATCGTTGCCAACTCTTGCTGCTGCTTATCCATCAGTCGTCGAAGTGCTTTGTGGCCTTCTTTAGTTGTCAGAACTTCAGCCTGAAGCTCTTGTAAACGGTTAGAGCACTCCTTGGAGGGTGACTTGGTGCCCACAACTTCAACAACTGTACCAGCCTGCACAACTTGAGGAACAACTTCGTGGTCGACATCATCCAGGTAAATAAAGAGCGTCAACTAAGATTTCCATCATGTACTAAGATTGCCTGAAGTGTACCCAATGTGCAAGATGAGATAAAATGGGACAAGGACTTTCAAAAGGTGTCTGGCTATCCTCAAAAATGTCAGAACCAATCACCTCCGCAGCCCTATGCATCTCTTTCTTCTGGAAAGGTGTGGACAAAAAAGTAAAGGGTAAGCTTGCAACAACAAACGAAATGAAGCTTTCGTGATTGGTTATCTGAGGCATCGTTCCTTTGGCTTCTTACCACAGGGATGTAGCACTGAGACCCTGTTGATTCGACCTCCTGTTGGCAGTCCTAAGGCCTAACAGAAATCAATCCGCAAGCGTACGGATACCGATGTAGCTTTCACCACAAGGAGTATTCCTAGGGTATCGAATCCACAGGGAACGTATAGTGTACTAAAGCCTAAACACTAGAGGTATTGATCCGTAAAGGTGGCACACAGGAGCGGAGTTTGCAGCAGTAAATAAAAGGGTCTTCTGGCCAGGCAATCTAATGATAAGAAGCTATGTAGCTGGGCAATTTGGTAAGGTCCTTACTCTATTATTCGTTTCGGGGCACACGCATGCCAGAACAGCAACCCGAGAATTAGGTTCAACTGTCAAGGGGAACTACGTGCTATTGACCTCCCTACTAAAAACAATAACCCGGACGTGGTGGATTACAGAGACCGGTACGCCTGTCACACGTACTCGCGGCTACCATCCTCCGTGGGGTTAAGAGCAAATCAGGGATAACTCTAGGTCTAAACACCACGTTTACACCTATCGTCACAACTAGCGAGGAATTCCAAATAAGCTAGTCTATGCAATAAATAAATAAATATTTAAAGCATACCTGAAACCCACAAATAAATAAAGCAGAATACCTTACTTTATTGCCCGACCAATAATCTTCTTACATGTTGCCCGGCCTGGAAGACTAAAACGACTACTCCCAGGCGAGGAGCATACCGGAGGCGACGAAGAAGTAGAGTCCCGACATGCCGGGGGCCTCTAGCTCTCCTTCCCTCTCACTCACTCTCTCCTAGCAACACTATCCTACTACCAAAAGACTAAAATGAAGTATCAAATGAGGTGTGTCCTGCTTCTGGAGCCGGAGGGTGTTATTTATAGCTTGCTGGAGTCGGTGGGGATCATCTGGCCGAAGCTGGGACGTCGGTGGAACAAAGGTCGGCCGGCCGGCCTGGTAGGGGGGCCGGCCGGCCACTCATTCTGTCAGTTGGCCACCGACTTCCTCCTGGATGGCTCTGATCTGCTCCTGATGGCGGTAAGATGGTCGGTTTCTTCATGGGGTCGGCAGAAGTGGAGTGGCCTTCAAGTTTAGGCCCAAAAGCCCATGTTCCAGAATGTCGGTTATTTGATATTGGGCTGGGCCTTGAATTCCACGTGGGAAAGCTGTAGAAGGCCTCTGAGGAGGAGCTGGACCTCAGTGGGAGCCTGAGCAGGCCGGCCGGCCTATGATTGGGCCGGCCGGTGGGCTTTAGCCCCTGTTTCTTGTGAATTTCGTCCATATTGCTCCCTGCATTCAAATACTCCAACAAAACTTGTGGAGAGCCATTAATATAAAAGAATGTTCATTTTATCCTTGTATGATGGCTTTTATTGAATGGTGTTGGCGGTAAAATATTCGTATTAAGCAGCGCCAACAACCCCCCCAGACTTAGATCTTTGCTCGTCCCGAGCAAAAAAGATTGAACCAAAGAAAAAGACATCATAAAGGTGATATGATAGAATTATCTCAACAATTTCTTCAGGCTCACTATGTGGAAGTGGCTAAAGCTCATTGTCTTGAGAAGTTGAAAGGTTGAACAGCGAAAATCAAAGACCCTTTTCAAACCCAAAGATCCCTCAGATTTCAAACTTTCCCTTTCTTCTCATCGTGTCACAAAAATTCTCAAAGTCTGAGTCACTCAGAGTTGTGGAAAAACCTGTCTTCACTCAAAAGATGCTTTCCTTATTTTCTGATATGGCTTATATCTGGGGTTTGGTAAGGAGAGCATAATCTTTTGCAGATATTGTAAAATTAAGGGAAATTCTAGAAAGAGCAATGCACATCCTCATAGTTCAGTCAATGGCAAAATGATTCTTTTGGATATGACTCATACTTTGGCGGAAAGATTGTGTCTTATGCACTCTGCCCAGAATGAATATAGCAATCCTTCTTGCCTCTTTTTTTTTTTAAAAAAAAAAAATAGAGAGGTTCCCAGGATACATAAGGCAAGAAGGAGCCTCTTAGTGCGGGGCAGAGAGCAATAAGGCAGAATTTTCTTTCAATGTATGCCATCAGGTGGATGAGTCACTTCCATATGTAAATGATGTAAGACTGACATTTGAGGAGTGCATGCAACTTTAGAGAATTAAACCTTAATTGAACTCACCACAAAAAGATTAGCTTTTGAGGAGTTATAAAATCTATCTTTGTTTGGCTCTAATAGGTATTTTCAGAGAATTTGTGACAGTCAGATCGACAGGCAAAGTAAGATTTCCGAGAAAATCATGGAAAGATAGGAGTTAAGATTTAAGCATATATCAAACCTCGCAACAAAATAGACAAGAGCGTCCTTAATAAAATATTGTGAGCAAGAAAGAATTGTGAAATAACATTATCATAAAACCGATGATGTTAAAAGAATTTTGTTTTTATTTGGTTTTATCTTCGTAAAATATTTTTATTTTATTAGCGAACAGGTGAAACAGGTAGAGGGGATAGAATGAAACAAGCCAGAAGAATTTGAACCTGTTCGGAATCTGAGCCAGGCCGGCCGGCCAGGCCTGTGGGCCGGCCGGCGGGACCTGTGCCCCGTTCCGCCCCTGTTTCGTCGTGGCAGTGCACAATCACCTGTACAACATTTTTCTCCTGCGCGCTCGGGAAAATTGTGAGTGTACAGAGGTTGGTTTATGTGGTTACCCACATAAACCAACAATCAATTAAATAAACACTCATTTCATTAAACACTAAGAGGCAAATTTTTATTTTATTCAGAGGAGCATTGGGCGCTTTTACATAAGGAAGTAAATTAAGCAAACCTAATTTAATTCAAAGCAAACCTAAACGAATTTGAAGGGAAATTAAACAAATGCAAATTAATAAGCGCCGCTCTCTAATCCTAATGCTCCTATGGTGAGGGGGCCTCGAAGTGCTCGCTGAATCCTGTGAGCTTGTAGAGCCTCTTCATCTTGGCCATGCTCCCCTTCCGGACAAGATTGATCTTGTCCTTGTTGTCCTCCAGATCCATGTGTACCTCACCCTGGTGGTCCTCCACCTTAGCGAGGCGCGCCTCCATCCTTTGGAGCGCGATTTGCAACTCCTTGATAGGGTCATGGGCGCCATCGCTGAACTCCATCTGGCCGGGAGGACCGGTGATCGGCGGCGGTGAGCGGCGACGCAGCTTCTGCGCGGGTGATGAGTCGTTCGACTCAGCCTTGAAGATGAATCCCTTGGGCGCCTTGCAGTACATCACCTTCTCACTCCACTTCTTGCCCTTAGCACCCAGATAGGTGAAGGGAGGAGCGTTCTCATAGGCACCGTTAGATGTCCTATGGGAAGACTCGTCCTTGGTCTGGCTGGTGTCCGTGGGTTCGTCAGGGTCCTCCTTGGATTGTTCCACCACAGGGTACACCGGCGCGACCTCCACCCTTGGAGTGGGAGTGGGGAGCGCTGGAGATTTCCCCGTCTTGGGGGACAGCTCGCCGACCACGGGATGCGTGATGCCGCCGCGGTACTGCTTCTTCCCGACGCCACCAGAGGGGGACAGCAATCTCCCTGAGTTGGGGCTCGCGCTCGCCCTGGCCGGGCTTCTGCCACGCCTCGGGCTGGCCGGCTGGCCAGGAGGGTAGGCCGGCCGGCCGGCGCTAGCACCGGCTGCGAGCAGGTCAGCCTCCAGCTCGGCCCCCCAGGTGTCCACGAAGTCGAGGTACCTCGCCGCGCTGGATCCCTCGCCGTTGTTGATCGGAAATTGGTCGAGATAGGCGGATCGATGCTTCCGAGCGGCGATGTTGGAGGCTCTTGAATTGGGGGCATTGGAATTGGTGGGAGACATGGTGGAGAAGCTCTGGTAGGGTGCCTTCTCAGCCATGGCCGAAACTTTTGAGGTGGAGGAGTGGAGAAAAAATGAATTTTCAATATGTTTAAGAAGGAGAAAAATCCACTCTAGGCGAGATAGGCTCCGAATCGCAGGGTAGGGTTTGGTAATCTGTTTGGTTTGATCGGGGGCGCCGCCACAAAAAATTTCGAAAAATTTTGAAAATGTGATGGGCCGGCCGGCCAGCGTTTCCACCGAAAACCAAAATTTTTATTTTTTATTTGAATATAAAGAAAAAGAAAATAAGAAAAAGGGGAAAACAAGGCTCGGTTAAGGTCGGGGCTAGACCGTAGATGGTGATTTTCACGTGAACTCGATGACATCTACTTCCTCGAGTTCCGGCATGGAGGGTTCTAGAAAGATTTTTAAGCGCTGGCCATTTACCTTAAAGTGCTCTCCGTCATTACCTTGGAGAGTGACGGCCCCATGGTTAGATGTTTCCACCACCGTATAGGGGCCATCCCACTTACTTCTAAGCTTACCATGACCAAATAATTTAACGCGGGAGTTGTACATAAGTACCTTATCACCTGGTGTGAAGTGCTTCTCCCGAATGCGCTTGTCGTGCCACCGCTTCGTTCGCTCTTTGTAGAGTTTCGAACTGTGGTACGCTTTCTCCCTCAACTCTTCGAGCTCTGAGATCTGAATCTGTCGCTTGACTTGGGCTTGGTCCAGGTCCATGTTCCATTTCTTGATTGCCCAGTAAGCCTTGAACTCTAGCTCGACGGGTAGGTGGCATGTCTTTCCGTATACTAGTTGATATGGAGTCATGCCGATTGGAGTCTTGTAAGCTGTCCTGTATGCCCATAATGCTTCATGCAGCTTCGACTTCCAATTCTTGCCCATTTGGTTGACGGTCTTCAGGAGAATATTTTTGATTTGTTTATTAGATGTCTCCGCTTGACCGCTCGTCTGTGGGTGATATGGGGTCGCTACCCTATGAGCAATACCGAGTGACGAGAGCATTTTTCTGAATGTCCTGTCGATAAAGTGCGAGCCCCCATCACTGATTAGTACTCTAGGTGTACCAAACCGTGGGAAGATGACTTCTTGGAGCATTTTCTTGGAGTGGGTGGAGTCAGCGTTTCGACATGGAAGAGCCTCCACCCATTTAGAGACATAGTCGACTGCCACTAGAATATATTCATATCCCTCAGAGTTTGGAAAAGGTCCCATGAAGTCTATGCCCCAACAATCGAAGACATCGATTTGAAGATTATTTTTTAGGGGCATGGCGTCACGAGCGTTGATCCCTCCTACCCTCTGGCAGCGAGAACATCTTCTAACATACTCCTTTGTATCTTCGTACATGTTTGGCCAGTAAAAACCACTCTGCCAAACTTTGGCGCTTGTACGAAATACTCCATAGTGACCTCCAAAGGCTGATGAATGACATCTGTCAATAATTTGCATAGCCTCACATGTGGGTACACATCTTCTCAGGAGACCATCGGTGCAGACTTTATACAGATATGGGTCATCCCATAGATAATACTTGCTGTCCCTGATGATCTTCTTTTTATCCTCCCCTGGCGGTATATATCCTGCTACAATGTAGTTGACGATGTTTGCATACCAGGGGTCGGTGCTTGTTACTTTTAGTAACATGTCATCTCTCAAGCAATCATTAATGGGTAATCCAGTAGGATCTTCCGTCTGCAATCGCGAGAGATGATCTGCCACAGTATTCTCTACTCCTTTTCTGTCTCTGATCTCCAAATCAAATTCTTGAAGGAGGAGTATCCAGCGGATAAGACGTGGCTTAGCATCTTTCTTCGTCAGGAGGTATTTGAGGGCTGCATGGTCTGAATAAATTATCACCTTAGCTCCAACCAAATACGATCTGAACTTGTCAATAGCATACACCACAGCCAACAATTCCTTCTCAGTGGTTGCATAATTAAGTTGAGGTCCAGTGAGAGTTTTGCTAGCATAGGCGATGGCATGATGCTTCTTATCCTTGGTATGTCCCAACACTGCTCCTACGGCGTAGTCGCTTGCGTCGCACATGATTTCGAACGGGAGTGACCAATCGGGTGGCTGGATAATGGGGGCTGATATCAAAGCTGTCTTCAGTTCATTGAATGCCTCCATGCACTTGTTGTCGAAGATGAACGGTGCGTCCTTAGCCAAGAGACTGGTGAGAGGTCTCGCCTTTTTGGAGAAGTCCTTGATGAACCTTCTATAAAAACCGGCGTGTCCTAGGAAGCTGCGGATCCCTTTTATGTTTCTCAGAGGTGGAAGCGACTCAATTACCTCAATCTTGGCTTTGTCGACTTCAATCCCTCGAGCAGAGACCTTGTGCCCAAGAACAATTCCCTCTGTCACCATGAAGTGACATTTTTCCCAATTCAAAACCAAATCTGCGTCCTTGCATTTCTGAAGTACCTTCTCAAGATTCTGGAGACATCTGTCGAATGTTTCACCGTAGACAGAGAAATCATCCATGAATACTTCCATTATTTTCTCCACTAAGTCTGAGAAGATTGCCATCATGCATCTTTGGAAGGAGGCAGGTGCGTTACATAACCCGAACGACATTCGTCGGTAGGCGAATGTGCCGTAAGGACATGTGAAGGTAGTCTTGTCTTGGTCTTCAGGGTGGATAGGTATTTGATGGTACCCTGAATAACCGTCAAGGAAGCAGAAGAACGAGTGCTTCGCCAACCGTTCGAGCATCTCATCAATGAACGGGAGTGGGTAGTGATCTTTCTTGGTTGCTTTATTAAGCTTCCTGTAATCGATGCACATCCTCCATCCTGTCACTGTGCGCTGAGGGATCAGCTCATTCTTTTCATTCTTCACAACTGTCATCCCTCCCTTTTTAGGTACTACCTGGACGGGGCTAACCCATTGACTGTCCTGAACTGGGTAAATTATACCTGCCTTGAGTAGCTTCAAAATTTCTTTCTTAACTACATCTCTCATGGCATTATTCAAGCGTCGTTGGTGCTCACGCACAGGCTTGTGATCGGGTTCCATCGGGATTCGGTGTGTGCAGAATTCTGGGCTGATTCCCTTGAGATCTGCTAGTGAGTAGCCTATTACTGATCTGTATTTTTCTAGCACGGCTACTAGTTTCTTCTCTTCTTCCTCTGACAGCTTATCACTGATGATGACAGGCGTGGTCTGATCTTTGAAGAGGAAACTGTACTTGAGGCCAGGTGGCAGCTGTTTGAGCTCGACAGGTGTTGGAGCTGGTTCTTCATGCTTATTGAGTGGAACATAGGGGGAAGGGTCTTCATCTTCGTTGAAGTATTGTGCATCTTCCTCCGCATCAAACTGCGAAGCTTCTAGGAATTCAACGGCCGCTGCTTCTTCTATGGCCGCGTATTCATCCATCTTCTCAGATTTCTCCTCTGCCTTGGCATTGAGTGTTCTTCGAATGTCGATGGAGAAGCTTTGTCTCGCCATTGGAACTTCCAACTCTTCTTGGCCGCTTCTCATCTTTGTGAGTGCTGCAATTGGTGTTCCAATAAGGAAGAAGTTCTTGTCGGGAATGTCAAAGATGTAGAAATTCATGAGCAGGGGTTGCCCATTGATTTCTAGTTCCAATTCTCGCAAGATCCCCTCAGCTTGATAGCACTTGTTCCGGAATATCAGCCTTTTCCCTGATGGTATAAGGCTCGATATGTCTACCGCCAATTGCTGGGCCTGCTGCTTTGACAGAATGTTTACTCCTGCTCTTAAGTCATAGCTAGCCTCAATTGGTGGTTTATGCTCATACTTTACTAGAATGCTCTCAGGCTTTTCATCGAGCTTGATGGCCTTCTCTGAGCATTCTGTTTCTTGGAGCCAATCCTCGCTGAAGACGGCAGACAGTTTCTGGAGACGTGTGTCTTGATCTACCTTGTCTTCCCAATCTAGCTCATCTAGCTCAACCTTTTCAACATAGCAATTCTTCTCCACCGGATAAGTTCTTGTATTTCCGAATCTCGTTAAGTCTACCTCTTCCTCATATGGCAGGAGAGGAAGAGTGAACTCAACTTGATTCCGTCCTTCGGAGAGAATTTGGCTATCCTTGAATAGCGTAGGATTCGAGGGGCAGACGTAGAACGGTTCTTGTTCTGCCTTCAGAGCTGGCTGTGGTTGAGGTGGTTCTGCTTGGGGTTGTACCATACATGCACACTTCTTCTGTTCTGGTGAGCTAACTGAAGGTGTCTCAACTATGGTTTGTGCCTCTTCTTCATGTTTTTCAGGGGCAACTGCATCATAGGAGCCCAAATTACTGAGAATTTTATCCAACACATCGAACCCTTCTTCAATTGTCTTGTACAAGAACGACCCTCCTGAAGCTGTATCCAAGAAGTTACGGCTGTTCGGAGTGAGTCCCGCAGCAAAATGTTGAAGGAGTATCGGTGATGGAATTCCCAGATCTGGTCCTTCTAGAGTGTAGGTCAGGAAACGGTCCCAGGCAGCTCCTAATGGCTCATTTCTGCCCTGCTCAAAGGTAATGATCTTCTTGCGAAGAGCAATAACCTTATGGAGAGGGAAGTACTTGAGACAGAAGAGCTTCCGGAGAGTAGCCCAATCTCCCTGAGCTTCACTTACATGTTTGGCATACCAGAGCTCTGCATTGCTAGTGATGGAGAACGGAAACAGCAACCATCTGAAACTGTCTCTCGGGACTCCTGATGTAACAACTGTGGAACAGAGCCTCTCGAAGTAACGCATATGTGTATATGGATTTTCATGATCTTCCCCGCGGAACTCAGATCCCTTCACCAAGGCAATCAGCTCTGGACGAATCTCATAACTGACAGCTGTGATTGGCTTGGATGCTGGTGCAGGCTCCAATAGTGCTCCTTTCGGAGCAGCGGCGTCGAAGATCGACGGAGTGTCCATGATATGATATGATAATAAAAGAAAAAGAAAAACAAAAGAAAACAAAAGAAATAAAAAAAAACCTTTAACGGGCGCCTCTAGGTTCGAGTCCTAGCACAGCTAACCGTTCCCCGGCAACGGCGCCAGAAAGCTTGTTGGCAGTCCTAAGGCCTAACAGAAATCAATCCGCAAGCGTACGGATACCGATGTAGCTTTCACCACAAGGAGTATTCCTAGGGTATCGAATCCACAGGGAACGTATAGTGTACTAAAGCCTAAACACTAGAGGTATTGATCCGTAAAGGTGGCACACAGGAGCGGAGTTTGTAGCAGTAAATAAAAGGGTCTTCTGGCCAGGCAATCTAATGATAAGAAGCTATGTAGCTGGGCAATTTGGTAAGGTCCTTACTCTATTATTCGTTTCGGGGCACACGCATGCCAGAACAGCAACCCGAGAATTAGGTTCAACTGTCAAGGGGAACTACGTGCTATTGACCTCCCTACTAAAAACAATAACCCGGACGTGGTGGATTACAGAGACCGGTACGCCTGTCACACGTACTCGCGGCTACCATCCTCCGTGGGGTTAAGAGCAAATCAGGGATAACTCTAGGTCTAAACACCACGTTTACACCTATCGTCACAACTAGCGAGGAATTCCAAATAAGCTAGTCTATGCAATAAATAAATAAATATTTAAAGCATACCTGAAACCCACAAATAAATAAAGCAGAATACCTTACTTTATTGCCCGACCAATAATCTTCTTACATGTTGCCCGGCCTGGAAGACTAAGACGACTACTCCCAGGCGAGGAGCATACCGGAGGCGACGAAGAAGTAGAGTCCCGACATGCCGGGGGCCTCTAGCTCTCCTTCCCTCTCACTCACTCTCTCCTAGCAACACTATCCTACTACCAAAAGACTAAAATGAAGTATCAAATGAGGTGTGTCCTGCTTCTGGAGCCGGAGGGTGTTATTTATAGCTTGCTGGAGTCGGTGGGGATCATCTGGCCGAAGCTGGGACGTCGGTGGAACAAAGGTCGGCCGGCCGGCCTGGTAGGGGGGCCGGCCGGCCACTCATTCTGTCGGTTGGCCACCGACTTCCTCCTGGATGGCTCTGATCTGCTCCTGATGGCGGTAAGATGGTCGGCTTCTTCATGGGGTCGGCAGAAGTGGAGTGGCCTTCAAGTTTAGGCCCAAAAGCCCATGTTCTAGAATGTCGGTTATTTGATATTGGGCTGGGCCTTGAATTCCACGTGGGAAAGCTGTAGAAGGCCTCTGAGGAGGAGCTGGACCTCAGTGGGAGCCTGAGCAGGCCGGCCGGCCTATGATTGGGCCGGCCGGTGGGCTTTAGCCCCTGTTTCTTGTGAATTTCGTCCATATTGCTCCCTGCATTCAAATACTCCAACAAAACTTGTGGAGAGCCATTAATATAAAAGAATGTTCATTTTATCCTTGTATGATGGCTTTTATTGAATGGTGTTGGCGGTAAAATATTCGTATTAAGCAGCGCCAACACCTCCTCACTCTTATGTTGTATTGTCACACGCTTTTCCTGCACATGGTGCATTATGGTAAGATGAGGTTATCTGATAGAGTATGCTTTACATAGAAGGAAGCCAAATCAGATTAACAGTGTTCATAAAATATAAACTTGAGGAAATTTGACGTTGTGATACCTTCTGGAACGGGCTTGACCACATCTCCAACAGGTCTCCCGCTGGTAGATCGCCTTTAATTGTTGTTCCTTTCACATGCATATAGAAGCGAAGTCAAATGAATGTAATTATCAAAGTATTTAGCTGTACTCATGTGTGCAATAAGCTTTAAATAACATTCAAGTTATTACAGATTATTTCGGGTTGTAGTGCACTTTGATGAATACATTCAGAAGCATAATCATCACGGTTCCAGGATTCAAATGAGAAAAGTATAGATGCAGTAAATGTAATGGAAATGCCAGGCTGCTTGCGTCCTCGATAGGTCGGAAACATGCCACGTTTGGCACACATCCAGTTCGATTGTAGCTTATTGAATATATGTTATTACAATGAAGTAACTTAACCTACGTTTTAAGTCAAAAACAACATCAAAGTGACGATATCAGGAAACCACAGACCTTGAACCCATTCCCAACTCCAGATCCGTAGATTTTTTTTAGATCTGTAGCTCAACAAAATGGACCCAAGCTATATAGTTATGAACTCAGCATTAACCTACGTTTTAAGTCAAAAACAACATCAAATTGATGATATCAGGCAACCACAGACCTTGAACCCGTTCCCCACTCCTGTTTCGTAGATTTTTCTGGATCTGTAGCTCAACAAAACAGACCCAAGCTACATACTCATGAACTCGGCATGGCACGACACGTGAATAGACCAACCAAACATAGTTAAAAAAAAGGCAAAGAGGGCCGGCATTCACCGCATCTCACAAACAATCACAGACAACCTAAACGAGTATCAAGTGCTTCGCTTGTGCCTACGAAACAAGGAAAACAAGTACCTTTATGCTTCCGCTTCAGTCCCACACTCCCCACTAGTGTCGTCGGAGTCTTGCGAGGACGACCGGCCATCGGTGGTTTCACTCCGGGAAGAAGGGGGCCAGGAGAAACGGCGAGGAGAGTCAGGAATGTGCGACCAAGGAGTACGGGGCGGCGAATGAGGCGGAGAAGGATTGGGGATCGCAACAATGGTGCCACGAGAAGAAGAGATGGGGAACTATTTTTTTTTTGAACTAAGGGATGGCTCTGTTGAGGGGAAGGATGGGGATATTTTAAGCGTTGACCGAGGTACTTTTCCAAAATACCCTTCGCGGAGACACTCAAGCGTTCTGGAGGACAGGCATAAAACCGACATTTCCTCATTTCGCCCATCCCTGAACGAAATTCGAAAGCTCAGCGCGCGCTGCCTAGCAGCCTGTTTGAGCGGGCGGCCAAAATTTGGTCCGGGCCCATGGGTCAGTGATCCCGGCTCACGTCAGGGGAACCCTGCCCCAAAATTTGGGACAGTTCATCACTAATCGGTTGACTATCCATCCCTGCACTAAACTTTACACGTGCTATGTCTTAAAACATACTCTACTCCCTCCGTTTTTAAATATATGACACCGTTGATTTTTTTCGTTACTTAGACCATTCGTCTTATTAATAAATATTTACATATATACATTTCACAATAAACGACTAATTATTTACATATATATTGTTGCTTAAAATTCAATAAAAAAGTCAACGGCGTAATTAAAAATGGAGGGAGTACTCTAGTACTCCAGACTACTACGTTGGCTAAGGCCCCCTTTGCTTGCGATCCTGATTCTAAAAATCCAGCTTTTGGATTGTGATTTTCAGAATCCAGATTCTAAGCAAAAGATGGAGCTGTTTGTTTCCTTGGATTGTGACTACGAGGAAAATAAAACTTGCTTTCGTACCGGCGCGGATCGATTCATGTTCACCACATAGTCCGCTGAATGGAAATTCGAAGGAGGCCACAATATCTTTTATTATATGAAAAGATTACAAGGCAAGCTAGAAGACTAGCACAAATAGATTTAACAGTCCTATGACGACTATGATGACAAAAAACATCTCAAAAAATAAATAGTAAAATTTGGAGTACAGCAAGATTTAACAGTCTAAACACTCCTCGGTCTGTGGCAACGATGACATCAGGCATTCTGAAGAAACAACCAGAGATGCAGAGTAGAAAGCAGCCCTGGATTGCCACTGACGCCGGCGACGGTAGGAAGAAGATGAACGGAAAAGGATGAGGACAACACAACCACTCTAGGATCTCATACGAGATCTCCAGAAATCTACTAAGCAACCTTATACGAGATCTCCATAATTCTACTTTGAATCACCTGGTGGTAGCCGATGTGGGAGAAGTATGGCCATGGCAGTCTGAGCGGGTCCACCATGGAGATGGAAGTAGACGGTACGTGAATGAAGCGACAAGGAAGAAGGTTATACAGTATGAGATTGAGAACCAGCCTCTCGCTTTGCCAAAATTTATAGGCCCGGGGATGAGAAGAAAGGGTTAAGGATTGCTCGAGTTGTGGCATGATGCAGCAGATCAAGTGGTGGAACATGGTAGAAGACGCAGCCTTCATAGTATATTCCGTCGATTAAATAATCAAAACAATGGATCATCTAGTACGCATAGCCCATGATGACATACGTGGTAGTACGACTAGTCATTACTTTCACACTGTGAGAATACGATAGTCGCAGCCTTCACAGTATATTCCGTCGATTAAATAATCCACACAACGGATCCTCGAGTGCGCGAAGCCCTTGTTGACGTAGTAGTAGGCATCCACGGCATTGGGCGTGGAAAAGCTCGTGGATTAATTTGACCGGTGAGTTGCTCGGTGGTCAGTCAGTATCAACGCACTATCCGGTGAGTGGCGCATCGTCTGGTGAATATCAACACATCGTCCGGTGAGTATCCACATCATAGACTCCCTGGGGCAACCGGGCAACTCTCGTGAATACTCCTAGATTGGACCGATCACTGCCCCTTGAGAGCGCCTCTCTGGAATCATCTCGATTATTATATCTGGAGAAGCGGAATCCCATAGGCACCAGTGATGTTCTTCAAGGCTAGGATCACTGCCCCAGCCCTGCTGCATCACCACAAATACCAACAGATTTTAAGTAGCGGTAGGCCATAGCGCACGTTAAAATAACACTGTAGACCGTTGCGACAACGGATCGTCTGGTGCTTTAGCACCGAGAATACAGTATTGTCCGTTGCGTGCGTTCTCGCAAAACCGTTCTATCATCTCGTTCGAGGTTTGAGCTGAAACTGGAGACTGTTGACAGGATCGTCCGGTGATCGAACATTTTAGGCAGAGGATTGTCTGATAAATAATAACTATGTACCGTTGAACGCTGCTTCAATGGAAGGCGGCACTCTTTCCGCTGCCACGTTGCTCCCCTCCCAGGGTTGGAGTCAGTCTAACTTACGATCACTTGGTCCAAAGAGTGACAGCCACTCTAATAAATTCATCACCAGATAATAATTCCCTTGCCACCGTCAACCATGCTCGAGCACTTGGTTCATTGATTTCACACAAAAGCTCGGTTATCTCTTTCTTCTCTAGAGCCCAAACGCATCTAGCTAGGTTGCAGTCCAACAACGAGTGCCTCCACGAGTCTTCTCGTCCACAAATCCCACAAGAACTTCCCACAAGAACTGTGAGTCGCCATGTTCCTATGATGAAGCACATCGCCTGATGGTAGTGAGTGCTTAGCGAGCCGCCAAAGGAACACCCGTATTTTAGACGGTACATTCAGCTTCCATAGTGCAAGCCATTCCTTCTCCTCGGATTTTACATCCGACCTGCCAGCAGCGTTCTCCATATAAGCAGTAGCATGCTCTTTGTTGATGACCAGCATCCTGTATGCTGATCGAACTGTAAATATTCCTTCGCTATCGTGATGCCAAGCCCAATAATCTTCTTGTCGATGAGTGGAGAGCGGTATACTCAGGATCACGGCAATGTCTGCCGGTGTGAAGAACTCATGCAGCTTATTAACATCCCACGTTGCTGTGGTAGAATCGATCAGCTCGCTTACCAATTGAGGGGCGTTGGGACTAGTAGACCGAACTGGACGAAGTAGACCATCTCTGGGTAGCCAATTGTATGCCAAATATTTGTTCCTTCTCCGGTGCCGATCCGACGGATCATACCACGTTCCAGCACCTCCCTGCCGTCAATGATCGCTCGCCAGATTCGTGACGGCGATGAGCCTAAGCTCGCATCCAAAAACTCCCCCGCCGGGTAGTAGACAGCCTTGAGCACCCGTGCACTCAAAGAGCTCCCATCCATTACAATCCTCCATGCTTCCTTGGCCAAGAGAGCTAAGTTAAATAGCTCGATGTCCCTGAAGCCTAAACCTCCAAAGAACTTAGGCTTCACCATATCATCCCATGCGACCCAACAGGTTTTCCTTTTTCCTTCTCTGCTGCCCCACCAAAAATTCCTTAGCAAACTAGTTATGTGTTGGCACAAACCTCTTGGTAACTTGAAACATGACATTGAGTATTTCGGAATTGCCTGCGCAACGGACTTTATAAGTACCTCTTTGCCGCCAGCTCACAAACATAGTTCTATCCAGCCTTGGACCCTCTTCCATATACGATCTTTCAGGTACTTAAATGCACCGTTCATCGATGTGCCCACATCCGATGGCATTACAAGATATTTCTCATTCAACGATTCATTCTGGACTCCCAAGACTTCTTTGATCTCATCTCTCACTGTCTGGCGACAGCCCTTGGCAAAAAGAATTGAGGACTTGTCCAAATTGATCTGCTGCCCCGAAGCTCGACAATACAAAAGCAAAGCATCATTGAGCTCCAAACACATTCTCTATCCGCCTTGAAAAACAGCAGGCTGTCATCTGCAAAGAGTAGATGGCTAATCGACGGAGCCGACGGAGCCACCTTAATGCCCTTGAGAATTGATGACTGATTTCTGGATTTTAAGAGGCACGAAAGGCCCTCTGCTGCTAACACGAACAAATCGGGGGAGATTGGATCACCCTGACGAATTCCTCTTGATGGCACAAAACTATCAAGGCAGTCTCCATTAAAAAGCACCGAGAATGCGACAGTCGAAACTAGTCTCATAACCATGTCAACCCATATCCGGTGAAAACCCAACTTCAACATGATTGCGCGCAAGTAATTCCACTCCAGCCTATCATAAGCCTTTTTCATGTCGAGTTTGAGTGCACAACACCTCTGGTCACATGAACGCTTCTTCTTCATAAAATGCAAGCATTCATACGCTGTAATAATATTATTTGTAATTAACCTCCCAGGTACAAACGCTGATTGCTTCTCTGAAATAATCTCCGGAAGAAACACCTTGAGTCGATTTGCCAGGACCTTCGACGCAATCTTGTAAATAACATTACACAGACTAATAGGCCGGAATTGGCCTAGCTCCTCCGGATCAGCCACTTTTGGGATCAAGACAATCAAGGTATTGTTAATGCTCGACACATCGTCTTCTCCCCTCAAAATCCTCGTCACAACCGAGGTCACTTCACCCCCACAAAGCTCCCAATGGCGCTGGAAGAAGTGTGCAGGGTATCCATCCGGGCCCGGGGCCTTTGTCGGGAACATCTGGTAAAGCGCATCTTTGATCTCCTGCTCCCTGAATGGCGCTAGCAAGCCATCGTTCATCTGTGATGTAACTTTGCTCTGTACAGTACTCAACACAGATTCCATATCCACCGTACCCTCTGATGTATATAGCATCTTATAGAACTGAGTTGTAAGGCTCGCCATCTCTTGCGCATTTTCTGTGATCTGCCCATCCAGTTTCTAAGCTTTGCAATTCTATTTTTCCTCCTGCGTCTGCTGGCTCGTAAGTGAAAGAATCGAGTATTTTTATCACCAGCCATCAACCATTGAATTCTTGATCTCTGCTTCCACATAACCTCCTCTCTATGCTGCAGTTCAACAATTTTCTCAACAATCTTAAGCTCAGCGTGAGACGGTCCCACATGGTTAGGATCATCCCTCATGAGCTCGAGTTCTTTTTGCATCTTCCCGAGCTCCCTCTGGACATGACCAAAAGTGTGTTTCTCCCAATCCGTGAGTTTTTTGGATAGTTCATTCAACTTTTGCTCCAGCTCTGTCAACATTGTAGCGTTACTACTTTGCCATGACGTTTTCACCATGTCCGCAAACTCCTGGTGAGACTCCCACATCAACTTGTACTTAAACCGCCGCTTCCGGCGTCGTTGTGCCCTCTTGCGCTGCCATTGCAATAAAATGGGGATGTGATCCGAGGCAGCCGCCGATAGATGGTGAACCGACGCTGCCGGGAATTGAGAACTCCAGTCCGGCGTAGCCAGCACTCTGTCGAGTCGCACTTGGCAACATGAGCCTCCCGTCTCTTTCTTCTCATACGTCCAGCTGCGGCCCTCATAACCAAGATCATGAAGTCCGCATACATCTACCGTCTCACGGAAACCTGCTATCTGTGCATGACTTCTTTCCTGCACCCCAACATGTTCCGATCGATGTAAAACTTCATTAAAATCACCAATACATACCCAAGGTAAATGAAAGAAATCCGTGAAGAAAAGAAGGGAAAGCTAAATCACCACAGCCCGGCCCACCATTCTCGCCCTCCAAATTTCCTCTCCTTCCCCTTCCACAAAACCCTAATCCCGCCCACCAAAACCCCATTTCGCTCCTCCCCTTCGTCCTCCCTCCACCTACCCCTCGCTTCTTCTCCTCGGCGGCATCCACCGCTGGCGCGCGAGGCACGCCCCACCGTCTCGGCTCGCCATCCGGTGCCGGCCTCGCACGGCGCCGGAATTCGGCCGATCAGGCGCCTGCGCACCCTAGGTTTGCTTGCTCCTTCCCTTGAAAGTTCCGTTCGCATCATGTTGCCGGTTGCCCTCCTAGTGGATCAGAGATTACCCTCTAGAATGTCCCTAATATTTTCGCTTTGGTGTCTCGGTCTATTGGGCCTGGTAGAAATTAGAGGATTTTTTTTTCCTGGGCGAAATTTGCAGAAATGGGGGAATGCGCGTTGATGTGTGACTGTATCTTTAACTGATTTTGAGTTCTCTGATCCCAATTGATTGTAGACGGCAGTAGATACTGGTTAGAAAATAGAAAGTTTTGTGCCCTCTTATATGGACCACAATAAAATATTTGTTTGTGCGCCTGGAGAAGGGCGTCTCGGGAGTCTTTTAAGTATTACTGATAACGGTGAAATTTCTGTTTTAGAAGAAACGTAGTGGCATCATCATGATTCTGTAATAGCCTGTAAGGAACTAGTTTTCATCATTAAAAACCGAGTAACAAAAGGTCTAATTTTGGATCTTGGGCTGCTGTTTTTCCTTCATGAAAACCGGAGCAGGGAAAAAATTGTTGAGATTTATGTTTGTGTGCAGGGCTTGGAGCCATGTCAACTCAGGAAAGTGAGGCTGGCCATCAGGTCTTTCCTGCTGAGCAGGAGGAGGACGAGTTCATGTTGGATGACGAGGGGGAGGACGACGATGTGGAAAAACGCAAGTCCGACAAGCTAGAGTTTGAGTGGAAAGCATCAGAAAGAATCTAATATTTGGGAAGGATTCTATATACTCAATCAAGTTGGCACCAGTTGGAATTCATCCAAGTGCTCTGCATGTAAGACGATTTTTGCAAACTCTATTAACAAAGGGATTTCTCTCTTAGACCCTGATTCAGATCTAGAGCCCAATGCTGGTCCTGACCTAAATCGTGCCAGAAGACTCTTAGTTATGACTATATTAAGTACTGGGCAGTCACTTTCCCTTGTGGAAGGATATTATTTTCAGAGATTTCTTCGTTCTCTAAATCCTCTGATTCCTGTGCTCCGTTCTGTTATAGACAGAGATGTCATGAATCTGTATGAAAGGGAAAGGGAGACTTTGCGTAGCATCATATCTGAAGCATCTGGGGCATTGAGTTTGCAGTTGAGAAGTGGAAGTCTAAAGAGACTGACGACAACTATAATAATGATATCTATCTTTGTGTAACGGCTTGCTTTGTTGATGCTGATTCAAAGCTGCAGAGAAGAATAGTTGGATTCAAACTCTTGGAGTTTCCTGAAGATGCCATGTATGTTGCTGATACTTTTGCATCGTGTTTCAGTGAATTGAAGCTAGAGAAGAAGGTAATGAGCATAACTCTGGATAGTGTTCTATATGAGGGCTCTGTGGTTGATTCACTCAAGAATATTCTGCATGATAAAGGAAAATTAATGTGCAATGGTGAGTTATATAACGTACATTGCTGCACTGATATCTTGAATTCCGTTGTGCGAGCTGGACTAGAGCTGATTGCTGATATTATTGTCAAGATTCATCAGGGAATTCATTATATCAAATATTCTGCTAAGACAAAAAATGCTTTTTATCAATATGCTAAAGACATTTATCAGTTGGATGTTACAATGAAGCTTCGTGATGACTTTTTTCTCTATTGGGACTCAACATACAAAATGTTTGGTTGTGTCTTATATTACAAGAGTGCTTTGAATCATTTTGCATCAACAGATGAAACCTTTTTGTCAGAACTCCATCTTTCTGATGAAGAGTGGAATAAGGTAGCAATGGTGGAAAAGTTTCTGAAGCCACTTTATGACATAACTTGCAATTTGTTAACGGCAAAGTACAAAACCGCCAATCTGTACTTTCTTGGATTATACAAAGTCAGTCGTTTGTTACAAGTGACAAAAGAGCATGATAACTTCATGTCAGCTATGGTGGAAGATATGAAAGCTAAGTTCCATCAATATTGGTCAGAGAATAGCCTAATGATGGCTTGTGCAGCTGTTCTCGATCCTCGTTACAAGCTCAAGTTAATCAACTACTGTTTCAATAAGATCCATGGCGAAGCTGATGCTGGCCAACATGTTGATAGGGTTGTCGCATTACTCCACACATTGTTAACAGAATACAAAACGTCATCATGTTCATCTTTAGTTGGAGCAAATGTTATTGAATATCACGCTAAAGATGATCTGTTTGATGATTATCCTCCACAAGAACAAATGTCAGAGTTAGATTGGTATTTGGAATCACCAACAATGGATCTCAACACTGAGCTGGATGTAATGGAGTTTTGGAATGGCATTTCTAAGTGTTATCCCGACCTTGCTAACATGGCTCGTGATATTCTTGCGATTCCTGTCTCCACTGTTACTACCAAATCTGCATTTACTGTTGGTGATAAAGTCGTGAATCCTCGGCGAAGCACGCTCACTCCAGAGTTACTTGAGATGCTAACCTGTCTCCATGATTGGATGTCCCCAAAAGACAGAAATGATACTGCATTACACCATATGAAATTATCTCTTCTATACTATTTGATTCCAGTTTAGATTCATATAACATTTTTTTTCTTCTGTTATAACCCTTAGGAATTGCTCTGTCCTCTATAGAAGAGTATTATAGTGATGAGGATGATGAGGACATGGAAGAATTTTACGAGGATCTAAAACGTGAGAGTATAGAAGGTTCTGATAATGGTGACAGCAGTGACAACGATGATGATGATTAGATGGTCATGCAACTACTCAGCTCGTTTGCTACTCTGATATTGGTACTCAGTCATTTCTGGTTTTACATTAGGTGTTTGCTTGTGGCTCAGTGTTGACGCCGGATTTTGGAAAGCCTCTTGACACGTGGTGCAGAGATAAGGCAAGAAAAGATGAGTGTTTGGAAGAAATACCGCGTTGACCGGGGCAGGAGAAGATTTTGGTCGTCGTGGTAGCGGAGTCAGTTAGAATAGGAATATTAGATTTTCTTAGTCGTGTTTGTTTCCAAGACGGATGCCTTGGGTGTATAAATATAAACCCAGGTGCTTGTAAAAAAGACTAATCACAATCAATACAACTCTTGGCGCATCGCCAACCTGTTTTTCCGACGGGTTTCTTGTTCGAGCGGGCTGCATCGGCACGATCTCCACGAAGGGCAGGGAATTCGTCACCCAACGGTAATTAATCTGGTTTATCTAGTAACTTTCTCATCTCATACTTTGATCGA